>JAUIMW010002677.1:0-10401 GCA_033557785.1 Enochrus cinctus | reverse complement strand
TAACCAATTTGTTTGCAGCGTAATACGTATTACATTCTATTTTTACCCTGTTTCTACCCGCGCTCGCTATATCTAGAATATCTCTTGCATAGATAAATTTGTTTGAATATAAGTGGAATCCTACAGCGATCTGGTGTAGTCTATCTTCTTTATATGATGCATATACTATGAATGGACCAGGATCTGAACTTTTATAGCGATTAAGAATATTTGTTCTAATGATCGAGGGCTGGTCTGTACCTTTTTGTGGGTTAGGGACTCTTATATCACTGATTATAACAAGACGGTTTTCATGTTATGGGTTGTTGTTGTTTTCATTACTAATTTTACTATTACTGGATAATTTTGCCGGTGGTATTGTGGGGCTGTCTAAATGGCGTTTATTACTGCTGGATTCTTCATTACCGATATGTGTGGTCACAACAAACGATTCAAAGGTGTTTAAATCAGCTTGATAAGATGTTGGAGGCTCACCAGCCTCCCCATAGACCCCACTATGCATGTGGGGCTGAGGTTTCCCACTGTTTGATAGGTTGAGTTTATTTAACAATAAGTAGATCATACTAATAATTCCCAAAGAAGGAAAGAGTTAGTTAATATTACAAAAATTAACAATTTTAAATGTAAAATAAATCAAATATATAGGTTTAGCTTATCTGCATATGGAATAATTTTTATTTAAAATTAAATCTTTCTTAATCCCAGAAGGAATTTCAATATAAAAGGAGTACTGCTGTGCGATTCCACCATTCCTGCAGGTATAGCATTTTGCGTGTAATTTTGACACATATTTATGTATCGTAATTTATTAAAAATTTTAATATTTTTGTTTGTGATTGTGCATAAATGTAATTGAAAGAAAGGCAATGAAAGGTGCAGCCTCTTTCTACACGTTCAATAAAATTCAACGTATGTAAATTTTTATATATATGCTAGGTAAAAAAATTAATAAAAAGACAAATACTATAAATAACTCAAAAAATGTTAAATACGTTGGAAATATATATATTAATTCTATTGTATCAACAATCTTTTATCAATAGTTCAGTCAATATATTCGGAAACTGTATGAAAAGTAGAAATACAAGGTATACCTTTAAAGTTGTTATAAAATTACTTAGAAAATCGTACCAGGTACGTAGCTTGGCTCCATATTATTCCTAATCTACATTAATGATCTTGCAGATATGATTTTTGAGACAAATAAATATTTTGTGCTAATGACACTGCAATTAATTATTCGTCACACGCCAGGAACAAAGAGTAATCATTGTTCTAAAAGTTTTTTAAAGAACTACTTGCTAAAGTGTCTTAATTTAAGGTCGTGCAGTTTTTTTGTTTAAAAAACTATGTTATATAAAAGTTATGACTGGCAGTCTAATTCTAAAAAACTTTTAGAACAATTTATTTACTTTGGTTAACAAATAGACGAAAAGAACAGAATTCTGGAAACAGGAAGCTAATAATAACAGTAGAAAGAAAATAAAAGAAGATCCTGTCCGAACTAAACAAGAATCAAAAAACATTTGCAGCGAGTAGTGTTTTATTTGACAAAAAGCATTTTAGGCCGAAGATAAATTTTCTTTGCAATTGATTCGATTTTATTTCGCCTCTCCAATACAAAACTCCATATGTAGCGATCGAATGGGAGCATGTAAAATAGACAGACCTCAGGGTCTCCCCGCTGTAAAGCGGCCTCAACAGACGCAACTTGTAAAGAAGAATTTCGTTGTCAATTAAATCGAAAACCTTGGAGAGATCACACCACCGACAGGCCACCAATAATATATGTAGTTTATCACTACGATCCCAGTTGGCCCTTGGTTTATTGCTGTTCTCCAGGCGTCTCTGTCTTTAGCCCTACACCTCCAGTCCATTTTCTGCCGCTCGCATATCCACTTCTACTTCACCTCTCCATCTAATACTTAGTCTACCTTTCCTCCTTCTTCCATCAATTGTACTCCACAGAACATCCTTAGGCACTCTTGCATTGTCCATCCTCTCCACATCTCCCAACCAGCGCAGTCTCTGTATCCTGATTATTCCTACTATGTCTGTTTGTCCATATAGCTCTCTTTACTCCCTGTTCGTTCTCCGTATCCATAAGTCTCCCACCATTTTCCCTCTATATATCTTTTATTCAGCGTACATGAGTACCTTCCTCTCGAACACCTCTAATCGCGTGCGCTCTCTTTTATTCAGCGTCCATGTCTCACAAGCATATGTAACTATTGGTCTTATTACCGTTGTGTATAAATTTATCTTTGTTCTTCTTGAAATAGTTCTGCTTGTCAGTATATTGTTGAGCGCTCCTACACACTTGTTTCCAGCCATTATTATAGCCTGAATCTCCATTTCCACACCCGAAGTCCTCGTAAACACTGTCCCCAGATGTGAAACTTCCCCTTACAAAAACCTTATCAGACCAGTACATGAATTTTTTTTCCTCTCATTTATCAACAATCACATTTCTCTCGCAGCCTTCCCCAATCTTTAGGTCACCCTTGCTAATTTCCTCTCTACTCCTCGCCAATATTACAAGAACATCTACAAATGCAAGGCACTGATGTCTTTTGCGATATACTATTCCTATTCTGTTGATATTTGCGTCTCGTATGGCCTTTTGTAATGCCAAATTGAAGAGCGTGGCCGACAATGGGTCTCCTCGTCTTACTCCTAACTCATTGTCAATTTCTTCTGATATTGCGTCCCTGACTCTGACCACACTTCTTGTATTCCGTAGGGTCAGTTCTTCATATGCTTGCTTGAAGTCCACAAAGAGAAAAATCTGGTCCGTCGTGGTTCTTCCCTTTTTGAAGCCACTCTGGCATTCTCCTATGATGGATTCGAATTTTTCTGCGAGTTTGTTCTTGATATATGTGGCCATTATCCTATACGCGATGTTAAGGAGTGAAATTCCTCTATAGTTGTTTAGTTCACTTTTATCACCTTTTTTATGAATGGGACAGATTATTGCCTAAGACTATTCACCAGGCATTCTTTCGTCCTTCCATACCTCCTTTATCAGCAATTGTAGTTGCTCCTCTAGCTTGTCACCTCCTTGTTTGAACAGTTCTGCGGTCAACCCATCACTTCCTGACCTTTGTTATTTTTTAATACGGCTATTATTTTTCTTATCTGTTCAGAGCTTGGTGGGGGTGTTTCCGCTTCTTCTGGTGATACTATATCGTTTTGTTTTCTTTCTGGTGCTCCCTGTCATTCTATTTCGATTTTGTGGAGTTTTTCGAAGTGTTGCTTCCACTTTTCTATGATCTCCTTCTCTCCCGCCATGAATCCTTCTTCACACTTGTAGAACATTATTCTTGTTTTGCATCCCTCTGTTTCTCTTTTTATGCCTTAATATAGGTTTCTTACTTGTTTATTCTTGTAGTTTTCTTCTATTTTTTTCCATTCGATCTTCATTATACTTTCTTTTCTTTGTTCTTAGTAAGGTATTAGTTTTTCGCCTTTTATTCTTCATACCTCATTCTCATCTCCTCTGTCCCTTCTCTCAGCATTTTCATTCTTATTGTCCCCCTTTCTTTCAAGACACTTCTGAATTCCTCGTCAAACCATTTCTAGTTTTCCTGTTTCTGTTGCAGTTCGTTCCATGATTCATTTATATCCATCTTCACCTCTAAGTCTCCCCCGTATTTCTGTCGCTCTTCTTCCATCTGTAATCTTATTATTTTTTGCCTCTCCTTCCCTTTTCCACTTCGTTTATTACTCTTGGTACTATTTGCCTTACCCTTGTTCCCCCACCATGAAGTGATCCGAGTCTCCATTCGGTCCTCTGCATGTTCTTACTTTCTTTAATGCTCTTTCTTCCAGTTTCTCTATCAGGATGTGGTCAATCTGGTTTATCGTTTTTCCATTGCCATGTCCCTTTATGTACGTCTCTTCTTTGGAAGTATGTGCTACTAACGATCATATTCCTTTCTTTCGCGAAGTCAATCAGCACTACACCATTTTCGTTGAATGATTCATGTTTGCTTTGTTGTACAATTGTTGGTATATATATTTCTTCTCTTTCTATCTTTGCATTTGCATCTCCCAATACTAGCTTCATGTCATATCTTGGTATGCCTTCATAAATCTTGTTCAGTTCACTGTAAAATTCCTCTTTCACTTCCATATCTTTTTAAAGTAGAACATAACTTTCGCTCTTTCTCTCCTGCTCCTCACGTTAGCCTTTCCTTCTACTATTCTTTCCTTCTCGTTTCATCTCGTAAATCCCTTTTCCTTCGATGTCGTATCCATATGATCCCCATTACCAGTACGCATTTTTCACTTTCTTGGAGTTGCCACTTCCAGCTTCCCCTTGCCTCTGTTCCATCTCCATTCTACTCCATCAGTCACAACCCTGTTTTACCCCATCTTTATCTCTTTTTCCTTCTTTATTTTATCCTTACTAACCTTTCTAAGAGCTTTCCCTTCCTCCCTCCTTTGTTTCATCATCATTGGTGTATATTCTTCTATCTTTTACATTCTTTAGTTTATGTTTATTCTTCATAACTTCTTCCTTATCCTCCTCGCTTGCCATTTTCACTAGACATATCCTTTCTCCAAGTCTATGAACTCTTTCCGGAGTTATTTCTATTTGTAGGACCCTCTTCATCATATTCTATACCTCCTCTTTTGTCACGTGGGTCAACGTACTAACGTACTGACCTTACCACAGTTCGCGCCACCGTTCCTTCTTCTATTCTCGTCTCTTTCGCCAATTTCTGAGCTCCAGTACACTTGTTAAGTCCCAATTTCACGAGTATTTCCAACGAAGCACCTGTCGCACCTGTCAATTGTTAGCAACTCTGAATACACTCCACTCCACCAGTAAGCATACATTAATATTATTATAAATGTAAGAAAATATACCTCCAGCTGAGTCCATTGACCTCCCTGAACCAATTCCATATTATATTGCTAAGCCAATGCTCATCCTGGCAAATAACGTCGACGTCACGATCCGCAAGAAACAGATCAATATTTGGGGATTTTGATCTCAGTCCCTGTACATTGAGATGATGTCCAATTCATTAACTAAAAATGTGTCTTCACATCAACCAACACATCATCCACATCCACGCGATAGGTCTCTCCAGGTCAAAATAGTCCTCTTCACCACGCTCTCACATCAGCCCGCCGTCCGCAGGATCAGCCACGCTCGCCGCAGCACCCCCCTCCAACTTCACACTCACCAAAACAGACCGACCACAATTCTCAGACGAGAACACATCCACAGCCTCTGGATGCAACCCGCACTACTCTCTACACACCTCCTGCCTATACCGCACAAAACGCAAAACATATACTCATATGGATAAAATTAAGAAAAAAACAGAAATAAAAATGTATATTTAAAAATATAATTAGAAATAAGAGTTTATATCCTTACGTATTCAATAATAAATACTGTATCATACAAAAGATATTGTAAAAAGAACCATTGTTTTTAAAGTGAAATGTAAATAGAACTTACGATAAAGTATTTACCATACAAACAAACCTCATAAAAGTCATTGTACAATCTGCAATTTCATTGAAACTTATTATATATGTTTCTTTGAATGGTGAGTTTACAGACCACGTACTAACACTTATGAAAAAGCATTCATATTATAACAAAACTCTAGAAATACAAACACTGACACTAATATTGATAATTTAATAGAAACTAACTAGAAAAAAGACTCTATAGACGAAACCAAGACAGAAAAATAATATAAAATATTTTTAACATACCCAACAAAAATATTCTCAGGTTAGGCAGGGAAAACCGTAGAGGGGTTGGTTTAATATCCCTAATAAAAATGCATTTACATTTATAACCCTCCAAATAATATAATTAACAATAACACACGAACAAATATAAACTTACAACTCAATAATAAATTATTAATCCTGGGGGATTTCCACGCCCATCACGTGACATGGGGATCCTCCCACAACTCTCAGGTCGGAGAGTATTTTTATGACTTTTCAATTAATAACGATTGGATGACACTTAATGATGGAAGTTATGCCAGATTAGGTCAGAATAACCAAAACAACTCTCGTATTGATCTAGCATTTTCCTCTAATAAAATTTCAACTCAAGACAAAAAGACTACAAATATTGTACGAAGAGGTAAACATTGAAAAAATCGACACACATAATACCTACCTTTAAAATCCCGTTCATCAATAAATACAATGCAAATACAAAAACCTTTAGAAATGTATCAAGTATGCAGGGTAATAATCAATCATACACGAAAAAATTAAAAATTTTATGACATTTTACACACGGTTCGGCAAACATAAACAAACAGGCGGGTTTCGGCGTCTTTTCGGATGGCGAAACGACCATATTCCTTGCGGAATCCTATGCCTATACATCCAAAAAAATAACTTAAAAAAGAATCTTAGATTCTTAGTCACTCATTGAAACAATAAACAAGCCACAATATAACACTAAAGTACTCAAATTATCAGTCAGATAAAAAAATCTCTATTATAGGCCACGACAACTTTGTATATGATTGATTAAATCACGCACACTTGAATATGGAAGCGTTATGGTTTTTTTACTTTTTGCAAATTTACTGTTTTATTTTTACATATTCTTGCTGTGCTGCATTTTATGTATAAACATTAACGAACGAGAGATTTAATTTTTTATTTTATTTGGAATATTCGTTTAGATTATTAATTATTAAATTTAGAAAAGTTAAAAAAAAATAGAAAGTTTATTATTAAATGTCTTTCAAAGTTGTTTTAGCATTATACTTTTTTGTCTGTATATGGCAATTATGTGATTTTTTTTTACTTGCGTTGACTTCTTAAGATTTATGGGTAATTTTATGAATTGTTATTGATTTTTCTTATTTAAATCCAACATCAAACATTTTTAGGCAATTATCTATAGTGTTATTTTTGTCAAATACAATGATTGTATCTTTTTGTGACAATTATTACTTCATTTTTCAAATTTGGATTTTAAATTGCTGTAGTACCTCCAATTATCAATCAATCAAATTAATGCAAAGCTTACCCCAATCTCTGGAAGAAGACGAAAACACCTGCAAATAATAAAAATATTTAAACAAGAGCGACACTTAAAAATTAAAAAGGTAAAACTAGCACCACAAAGTATTTATTTTTATATATAGAATGCTATATTTATTTTACATTATTTATTATTATAAAATTGTATCAACGGTTAGACCCAAATCTTTGCAACGTTACATTTCATTATAGTAGAGTATTGTTAATAAGAATGTTTGCACAATTCAAGTCAACTCCACCAAATACAATAGCTTTTGATTTAAGAGGATGTCAATGAAAGCTTTAGTGAAAAATCAAAACTGTATTTATAAATCAATTTTTTATTTAAGTCATGTAAACAACAAATTAAATACAATATTCGCAAACAAAATTATCATCCTCCTTATCACGTTCTGAACAGGCTTCATGAGCCCTTCGTTTACAAAAAGTGCATTGAATCCAGCCATCTTCACAATTAGATTTAGACAAGATAGTCCTGGTAGTAGAAGCACTCAGGGTCACCATCTTGAACATCATCGTCATTTTCATTTTACTTTTAATTTTTCAGCTGCAATTTTACGAGCAATAGAAAGTTTAGATGCTCTCTTTGGCGCTTTCTTTTTTTCCTATTCCATTTTCTCTTCCACCAACTCTTCATTATATGTACTATTAGTTAATACTGCTGATCGGCGTTTCTTTCTATTTTGTTTTTTTTTTAAGCAAAGGAAATGAAAATATAACGCTAGGGCCTCCTATGAATGATGTGCTTGGTTGGGAATGCAGGATTGGTGGCGTCAATGTTTTTCTCATTTCCAAGACGTTTTGCTGTTCTGACGCTCCTCTATTAGATCTTTCATTCTTTTTAATATGGTTCTGTTGTTCATTTCCTTTATTATCGTATTCTGTTATTTCAAACATACTAAGAGCCGCATCTGTTGTGACAGCAGCAATGAAATCGTAATCTTTAAAGACCTGACTATTTAAAGGCTCTATCCCACATTTTCGAAAACCATTGATTGCTATGGATTGTTGAGAAACTTCGATGTAGGTTTCAACAAAGTGTTTACTGAATTGGTATACACTAATTGTTCTACCAGGGTTATTTTGAAGGTATTTCTCTACAGCGCGAATATAATATTTGTTTACGGGTCCCATGAGTGTTATGACCGTCTAATATAAGCGGAGTCGGATCGTCTTTAGTTGACTTTGCGAATTTCAAGAAATGTCAAAACCAATCTGTAAAAATATCCACCCTGATGAATGACAACTTAATCCTGTACCTGGAAGTGCTCGCTCAACTGAGGTTATAGCACCCACTTGCTTCTTTCCCTTTAGTGCAAGTATTTTAGTACTTTTGCTCTGCACTGTAATAAGTCTAGATTATTTATTAAGCCATTGCGCTCAAGTAAAAGAAGTTGCTTCTGGGCTTCTCAGAGATAATTTTGGATGACGTTTTCTAAATGCATTAGTCCAAGCTATTCCAGGCATTTGAATCTCTTTGTTAAAATAGTGGTCTATATTATTAAGTTCAGCCAAATGATAAGTTAATTTTCTCACATCTTGTAAAGTTAAACCATAAAATCATTCCAAATTCCATTTCCAAAATATCTTGCAACAATTCGACTTCTTGTTCTGGATTAAAAGTTGGTCGACGAGATCCAGGTACATACTTTCTTATTTTCAATAGCTTCTTTATTTGTACCATTAACTCGTCGTTGGTCGTGGGACTTTAAATTCTTTACTGACCCGGAGGAACCCAATCTGTTTATACGTATTTGGCATGTCTACAATAATAAAAATAAATATTTTTAATCATGACAAATATTTTGTTATAGCGGCCTACAGTACCTATGTCCTAGATGGATCACTTTACCTGCAACGGTGAACAATAAAAAAACAAATAACGAAAACTGTCAAGCTAGAAAATCAACTGTTGACGCCGAGGCTCTTACTACCAAAAAGGGAGTTCCGCAGGGCACGGTGTTGGGGCCAATTCTTTTTATAATTTATATTACGGCCTTTCGAACATGGAACTGAATGGCAAGATCATTTCGTATGCCGATGACACTGTTCTCAATGTTGACGCCGAAACTCCGGGCGCTGCCAAATCTCACTTGGAAGGGGATCTATTATCCGTAAAAAACTGGCTGGATAGCAACTCTTTGTTGTTGAATGTTAAAAAGTCTACATTCTTGGTTTTCTCTTTCTCTCAAAATTGTAATCCACGAATACACTTGTAACCAGCAGGATGATTGCGAATGTGGGGGTTTGACAAAAGCAGACAAGGTTAGGTACCTGGGTGTAATTCTTGATCAACATCTTAAGTGCGATCATTATATTGCGACCATGGTTGTGAGAATAAGGAAATGTGCATACTTTTTCGTAAACTAAGAAATATTTTTAATCTGCACCAACTAAAGCAATTTTACTATGCATTTATCCATTCCATAATTACTTACTGTTTTTTGGTTTGGGGTTCTGCGGCTGATATCTACATGAAAAAAGTAAAAATTGCCCAAAGACTAACATTTAAAAATATACTTCGGGTGCCATACTATTATTCTACTTTGGAGCTACAGAAGCGTTTGTATTTGCCCACAGTCTTATGTGATGTTATGTTGTATGAGAAACTTAAATAAACGTGATCCTAATCTGATTCGCGATGCCAATTGTATTTTGACTGGCGCGGAGCGCCGGCGCTGAAGTACCACTTTTCAGTCGATACTTTTAAGTATGGGATGGCTGCCCGGTGCCGGTTTTCGGGTGTCAAATGATCACCCATGTGCATACGGTGAACCGGTTGTCAGACTTGGACATCGAAAAAATGATGTCTTGCGAAACGTAAACAAACGGGAGCATGTTATTCTGAGTTTATATGTTTTGTGTTGAAAGCAAAGTTGTTCGTCATGATCCCTTCCGCGGACATCATCAGGAGGAAGATTCGCACCTGACTTAGTCTCCAAGTAGTCTTCATATCGTACGCCAAACTCTCGTACTTCAGCATCTTCTCTCATTCCGTTTTAGTGATATTGTGGGAGAGTGGTACCGCAATGTCTATGATGGTCCCCATTTGTTCCTTCTTCTTTATGAGCAGAATATCCGGTCTGTTGTAGTCAACGGTCCTGTCGGTGATTATGGGCCTGACCCAATACAAGACGTACTCCTCGGACTCCAGCACTGGTCGTGGCTCGCCCAGGCGTTTATGATGGCTATGAGGTTTCCTCCTGATAGATGGGTGTTCATCAGCTTTGTTATCCTCTTTTGGTACCTATCCTGAAATTCTTTCTTCAGCGTTGCCTGGTCCAGTCGTTGATTCTGCGGCATTCCGAGATAACGGTACGTCTCCTCCGGTTCCAGCTGTTTGATATCACGATG
>JAUIMW010002676.1:0-10403 GCA_033557785.1 Enochrus cinctus | reverse complement strand
AATCAACACATTAAAAATTATTATGAAACTATAAAAAGCCAATAAAATAATTAAGCAACTTACTTTGCATGCAAACCTGCAAAATAAAGAAATAAAAATTTAAACATCAATTTCTGGCTTTATTTGTGATTATCGGAGATTAATTCTTGGAAAAGGAAATGCAAATGCTGCAGGAAGGGAGTCTGTGGAAATTGGAAAGCGTTTTCTGGCCGGACGTCAACAAGAATAACTTCCACTTTACAGGATACCGGAATTATTTTATACATATTGTTTTGAATCCATATTGAGAGAAACTCCAGACAGGAATCTCAAGGACCTTAACGCTATTTTAATGCAAAACTCTTCCAATTTTATCTATCGCGACCATTATCATCTTAATTTACACAATATTCAAATGTTGTGGTTGTCGATCGTTTGATATATAGGCGTGCGTCACATTTTAGCAAGAAGCCCGATCATTTTTTTATCATCTGTTGTTCGAACTTTCACTTCTCGTGCATAAATGATGATAGTTTATTGCACATAAATAGATCCCAATGACCGAGGAATATGTATAAAATATGCGCAATCCTCAGTGAGCATAATATTAAAACTCCTTAATAGTTTTTCTTTATGTCATTTATCATATTAAATAAATTCTATTTGCACCATGGCTGGTTGTTCGTTATGCCTTAAGGGATACATTTATATTTGTGCGATTCGATTTCTTTAATATTTACGACTTTGCGTATATAGGCAAGTGATTATCTATGGTTTTTGATGGTAGCAGCGTATGCACTACAGATTAACGAACATCTTTTTTTTTTCATTGATATAGCTTGCTGAAGATATTGTTGCGAGTCGTCTGCAAAAAGATTAATCTTATAGGACCAAGCAATCGTACATTTGGCTAATGTACACAGAGGACAGTAGGGGACCCAAAATGAATCCCTGGGGAACACTTTATTAGTTGCTCAAGTCCAAAACCCTCTAGGATGGAAGTGTACTGATGAACTACCACGGAGTTTTCGAAAAGATTTATGTTCACATCACCCTCACACTGGAAGCACTCGTGTTCCAAAAAAATAAAAGGAAAGTTCTCCTCAAGGTAGTCAAATATAGTGATCCATACGGACGATAAACAACGGTACAAGAAGAGAATCTCGAAATAGGAGTATGACACTCAATCTTGGCAAAATCTTGAAAGATGTATCCTCACCTATGAACATCACCAGCATGGGAAAGGCGATCCAGACAAACCAAACGAAAACCCATCTAGATATAACAGACTCCGATCTACAGGTCTGTACACAATTGAAGGTTTTCATCTTCTACTAAAGCAGTCACAGCATTCTCTTCTTCTTCATTAAATTGTTATTGTTTCAGGACCAAATGTTCGAGTTAAACATATAACGGTTGTGTTTAAAAATATTTTTTGGGGAAAACCCAAGACAAAGGTTTTGGATGGCCGTCAACTAATCAAGCCAGATCGGTACGTCGAAAGGCAGCTAGCAACACAGATCTCCGGGGGTGAGCAGGCAGGGTAGTTCGCGATAGTTAATTGTCATTACGTCGTGGTGTGCTACGGAGACAAGACCTGTCTCTGAGAAGAGAATAGTTCGCGATCGTTAAGAAGTCAGTACGACGGGGGTGTTTACTAGAGCGGCAGGGGGGCAGCAGTTCCGTTCGGGTATTAAGCAAATCTAAGTCGCGTTTAGAAAGTGATTGGCAGTGAAGTTAAACCAATAAGCAAGGTCAAAACTATGGTTTGTAAGAGAGTAGATATTAGATGCAATAAATTAATTATAGAGGGAGAAGGGTGTGACAGAAATCCGAACAACAGTGAAAGATCTCCAAAAGGAGAGTTTTAGACAATAAAAACACACGAACTAAACAACCAAGTAACAAGTAGTCAGTCCAAAATAAATATCAAGAATAAAATAGACCTCGCAATGAATGAGTTCGAAAAATCAAATTTTGACCAACATTGGGAACTATTTAAGAATACTATAACAGAAGCAGCAATAGAAGTATGAGGAATCAACAAGAAGACAAATAATAGAAAACAGACTGCGTGGTGTAGTGACGAAATTAAATGAGAAGTTAAAGACAAGAAGATAAAATGGAAAGGATACTTAAATAATAGAATCAACATGGGATATAATAGATATAAAGAAGAAAGAACAAAGATAAAACACTTAATACAGAAAAACAGAAAACATGAGTAGAGTTTGGAAAAACCTTGAAAAGAACAGTAAAGATAAACAAAAATTGTTTTTACAACACTCTGAAGGCCCTAAGAAACAACAAGAAGCCAGAGAACACAAGGATAAAAAATAAGGAAGGTAAAATATTGAAGATGGTAAAAATGTTATGGAAAAATGGAAAGAGTACTTTTAAGAACTTCTTAATCAAATTCAAACAGAAACAAATAATGAAGATGATCAAACCAAAAAATGGCAAAACCCATAAATCACTCTCAAAGAGTTATACGTTATCCGAATCAATGTCGAAACATACTCTCAAAATCTTAAATTAATGTCAATTTGAAGTTCCAAACTTTTCTATCAATTTTATTCAATAATATTAATGCAGTGTTATCACCCCTACCAATAGATGTCATCACACCATCCATGATTGCATGAATGCAGTTGTACAACTACGTCCAAGTACAAGCCCAGATTGAGTCTGTGGTAGAATATTATCTTATTCAATGTACCAACTGACATGTTTTTTGAAGATGAATTATATGAACCTCCTTCCATGCAGAAGGAAAAACTTCATCCAATAGGATATGTATTAATAATATTTGTCAGGGGTGGTGAGATGACAGGACAACATAGACGAAGCGATTAGTTAACAGTTTCATTAAGTTTTAGAAGCTTTCGATACACCTCACCTTTCTGATCCCACCAAATACAGAACATTGCCTTCTTGCCGAATCGATCTGGCTTTGCAGTGAATGTTGATGGTTGTCCCGGACTTGCCTTTGAAGCAAAATTTCACAAGCGTTTTATCGGTTTTCCACCTGTTTTTCGTTCAATTCATGTGGCACCTATATAACCATCCACACTTTTTGAACTTCATCAAACAGTTGTTTGCTGTTCAACATTTAACATAATCTCCATATCTTTCACCTGGACAATCATTCGATGCGACTCTGCAGCACTTTTCTTCAAATGAAATTTTTATGTCAGATTTTATCGATGACATCATATTCAGTGACATATGTTTTTGATAACGTCAGATCTTTCTTGAAAGAAGAAAAATGGCTACAAATCCAGTCCATAAGAAAATGCTCGAGAAACGAAACAAAGCCATGTTGGATATGCTGAGAGACAACACTGGATAGAACAGGACGGTATATGAGCAACAAAGAAGAAAAGCAAAGGCCATTTGCAGAAGAAAGAAGAGAGAGTGGTAGGAAGAGAGAGATGAAGCATATGGAAGAGCAAATAATTAGAAACAACACAAGAACTTTCTACCAGGAAGTAAAAAGAAACAAGACAACGGAAAATAAGAGCATGAGATACTGCAGAGATAAGAACGGCGAGCTGATAGGAGAGAAAATGGCAAAACTACATAGATGGGTGGAATAATTTGAGGGGTTGCTGGAGGTTGGGAATGAGGAGGAGGCAACAGGGTGATGGTGGAGAGAAGTATGTCGCAATCCTTCAAAGTCTATAGAGGACTGAGGCCATATACCATAAAAGACAGGGTGATAACATATGTAGATGACATCGTGCTACTAACACAAAGAATAACAAAAGAAATGAGGAAGGTGTTTAAGTGTTTGGAAGGTAGGGCCAAAGAGTACTGACTAACAATAAACGAGGACATAACAAAGTACCTAGTGATGAATGGAAGAGTGATGGACGACATCATAATGCTAAAAGGGGAGGACATGGGAGTAACGCTGACGAAGAATGGCGAGGAAGAGACAGAACCTGGAGAAAAGACTCATGAATGGGAAGTAAAGCAATGGGATGCCTAACGAAGGCCATGAAATCGATGCTTATCAGTTGGAGAACAATGACAAGTATTTATTAAACAATAATAAGAGCAGCAGTACTGTATGGATGTGAAACTTGGGTCCTAATGAAGAAAAACGAAATGAACATATACATATGGGAGAGACAAATTTTGAGAAGCATTTTTGGGGGTGTAAAGTGATGCAAATGGACAGTGGCGAAGAAGAACGAATAGGAAAGTGATGGGTCTGTACCAGCATGCTGCTTCGTCACAGATGGGTGCGTTGGATTGGTCATGTTTTAAGGATGCCAATACAGAGGCTAACAAGAAGAGGCAAATATTTCATCTTTGTCTATTTAAAGTTTTTGGTACAGTGAGGCTCAATAAAATAAGACCTCACAAAAGCTGAAATTTTTTTGCTAAAAGTACCCATATCACAAGTACATTTGTATTTGTAAGGTTATCCGGCTGACTCGTAGTTCGAGGTTATGCTTTTCGTTCCATCTGCTACATCTATTGTAATGTCGTTCTTCCATAAATAGTTGAATCTACTGTATATGTAATTTGTTATTTACAATATGAAAGAAGGGCACTAGTTGGTCTGAGGGACATGGAATGTCATCCAAGAACTTTGTTAGCAATGTATTCCTACCTACACTCCTTTACCTTTCAATCAGGAGTACGTTGATGGCAATGTACCTGAAGGACATTCCATATCCCTCAGACCCCTTCGTGTCCTTCTTTCATGTTGTTGTTTTTATTCTACTTCAATAAAGGGATCTTTACTAATTTTTTTCAAATGAAAGAAGGGCCACTAGGGGGTCTGGGGGACATGGAACGTCCTCCAGGTGCACTGCTGTTGTGAACGAGCCTAATTTATTATTTTTTTTTTTTTGTTAGTATAATGATTTTGATGTAAGAAATGAAGAACGTGGAAAAAAAAGTTTGTAGACGCCGAATTGCAAGCAATATTGGACGAAGATGATACTTTGAATCAAAAGCAAATGGCAGCAATGTTAAACGTTGCACAACATACAATTTCTGACCGTTTAAAGACTATGGGGAACAACCAAAATTGTGGAAAATGGGTGCCAAATGAATTGAACGAAGACAGATGGAAAACCGAAAAAACACTTTAGAAATTTTGCTTCGAAGACACGAAAAAAAAAATCAACTCCAAAACCAGACAAGAAGGTAATGCTGTGTGTTTGGTGGAATAAAAATTATTTACTTCAAAATTAGTGTTTCATTTTCACAAAAAAGAACACTCACTTCATACCGGTATACCTGGTAAGATGCTTTCGCAGATGATATGGAGGTTTTCACGGAAAACGAAGTGGGTATGCAGCATAATATGTGTATTTTGAAAAGTGAGCTGGAGCCCTTCAAATTGAAAATAGAGGTAGTAGAAGTACTGAGGATTGCCAAAGATCAAATGGAAGTAAGAATAATAGTAAGGGAATGTGAAATAGAACAAGTATTACAATAGAAGTATCTGGGGGGAATCGTGGAAGAAAGTGAGAACATTGTTTCACTTTCTTCTTTAGTTTTGACATTATTTTCTTTCTGCTTGAATTCATGGAAATTTACATTTATTTTAGTTTTGACTTTTGGAGTAACATGAGCGTTGGGTATTAGTTTTCTGAGCTCATGTATATTAGTAACTACATACTACAAAAGTGTGATTCTCTACTGAATTCAGGTTTGGAGTTTTCATAGTTATTAAGTCAGAAGTTTTTTGTGTTTGTATGGCGATTAGGTTGCCATTCTTGATATTTATTGTTTTGTCTTAACTGTTGAGATTAATTAGTCTGTTGTATTTGTTGATACATGCTAGGATTTTGTTTTTGGCAATAGTTCTCTTACGTGAATTGTCCTTAAGGCTGAAGTTGATTTCGATTTGGTCCTTGATAATCAAGTTGTCTAAAATATTGCCTTTGATTTCGTTGTTGATGAGAGGTTGAGATATTTTAAAGAATACTACTATTCTCTTCCTTAATTATTAATTGCTTAGTATCGTTAAGAGTTCTATATCTTATACGACGAAAATCCCATCTTTTGGGGAATCAGTGTTCTTGCCCACACGTGCTGCTCCTCTTCACCTCATTTTTCATCCAGTTTTTGCAGCTAGTAGTACACTAGGTCATCTACGTACGCTGTCATTTTAACTCCTGCTGGCATCTTCAAAGAAAATACTCCATCTTAAAGATAAGACTGCACGTCCCTCCTTGCCAGCACGTTGGCAATTTAATTTCACAAAACCTAGCCAAAAGCATTTTTTATGTCCAAAGTCAACAGCATTACTAGTTTTTTGTTTCTTGGGTTTTCTCTTTCTCCTATTTCGCCAAGCTTGAGACTTCTTTCGCAGTTGTTACAGTAGATCTGCCAGTCATGAAGCTGTGTTGGTTTATCGATAATAGATACTAGATCTTTACAGTCTCGGGCAACTTAACAATCCCTCTAGCCTAACATTGGATTTACTACTCCTTGCGTCCAGTGGTAAACAACTGATGCCTATAAATTTTCAATTGGGTTCGGAGATTTTGTTGGTCAATTAATAGGGATGATGTCAGGCCTACTTACAAACCAATCCCGAACAATTCTCGCTTGATATCCTGGAAAATTGTCCTGTACAAGGTATATTGGTCTATCAGGATAAATTATGACTTGACTTATGAAATATACAACTGTACACTTTAACTGAAGTGTATGATAATTTTTATCAAAAAATTTTTTTTTAAATTTTTTAAGAAACATCGATAAATGTACTTCATTTGATATTTCCTGTAATGTTTTACAACATTCTCGAGGAGCTACTATTCTGTCCCTTATTTTTAGGGAAGAATCACTTTGACCAGGTCTTCTTGGCATCTTAAAAACTTGAAAATCCAAAAAACTCATTGGCTTAGAAAATCGTAAAGCGAACCAAGATATATCCATCTGGAGCTTAGAAATCAGTATAAGTTATTGCCAAGCCATTCTTTGATTAATCGCAGTGTATCTTCTGCTTTATTAAGTACTTTACTAAGAAAATAGTAGTAATAACATCTTATAAATTCCTGAAAAATTGGCAAAAGCTAGCTATTGGGTCTATCAATGATTGTGTGTAGAAAATTTGTTGTTTGATCAGTGCAAAGTTGCATAAAAAGCTAAGTTGTATCAAATTGTGTTAGGCGAACACGATAGCAAAAAACAGTAAAAAAACACACGATCGGCGACGAAGCTCGTGCAAGGAAGATATTGAAGAGGATATGCTGAAAATGTTAGCTTCAATTAATAAAAATTTGAACCTTTATCCAGAAGGACATTGCGGAGTTGAAGCACTCAATGAGAACTAACCGAAACAAACAGAAAATGTCTAGTTCAGCAATCAAAAATTAAAGAACTGACAGCCTCTATCAACTCTCTGCAGCAGTATACAAGAATTGAAATGTAGATATCTGCAGCATAGATGAAATGAAGAACGACAATTGTATTCAGATTGTGGCAGATAATGAAAAGGAGCTTGATCTCCCTGTTTATGTCAAAAATATAGACATAGCACATAGAATATCAATCCGAGGAGGAGCAAAGCCTATCATTGCTCAATTTAAAGAACAACAAAAAGGAGATATCTTCATAAAACATAAAAAACCAGCGTTAAACAGCAACCTCAACGGAAGTAAGAGAGGTACCATGATCTATATAAACGAGCACTTATCACCATATCACAGGGTTCTGCTTAGAAGTGCCAAAATAAGAGCAAAGGACGAAGGATTTAAATTCATGGACACAAGAGCAAGAAGAAGACCTGAAATTAATAGTGACCATTGTTGTTGTTTCGAAGATAAGGGGGAAAATAAGTAGGAAGCAAGAACAACCCAATAAAGGAGAGAGTACAGAATTTGAATCGATACGAACATATAAGAGAAGAAGATGTAGGAAAAAGATATGGAGAACTAGTGGCTGGAAAAACGGGAAGAAATCGATAAAATATTGAGGGACACACCAATGGAGGTGAGCAAAGGTGAAATACATTAAAAGTGATAGAGGAGAAATACTAATGAGGCCCAAATTATGAAAAGATTAGAGGAATACTTCAAAGAATTACTGAAAAGCGAAAAACAGTTCGAATTATATCAGCAGCCAATAATAAGAACGGAGGAAGCATATGGAGAAGTTACAAGACGAACTCAATGAAGCAGTAAAAGAAATGAAAAATGGAAAGCCGCCAGGGAGGACAATAACTAAAGAAAACTTCCCAAAAGACTGGACTGCTCTAATTGTTCCTGTATACAAAAGCGGTGATAGAACAAACTGCAACAACTACAGGGGTATAACACTCTTGAGTACTATAATGAAGTTGCTGGAAAAGATTATTGATGCAAGAATTAGACCAGCAATAGAAGAGACAATGGAAGAGAAACAAAGTGGATTCAGAAGGGGAAGAGGCATACAAGAACATATTTTTACAGTAAAAAAAGCCTTGGATGGGTTCCGGACCACAATAACATAACAGACAACAAGACAGCTGACAAGCTTGCCAATGCAGGTAGACGACACTTAACCAACTCATGGAAAAATTAGAGACTTATGGTATCCGAGGAAATACTGGACTATTGTTGACATTATACTTAGAGGACAGAACGCAAGTGGTCAGGTGGCAGGGCCAATATTCATCAGTCAGTATTGTGGCGAGCAGAGTGCCTCAAGGATCGGTTCTTGGTTGTCTGTTTGTTTGTTGTCTACGTGAATGATCTAATGGTGTCACTGGAAGGAGAACAGACGGTTATACTCTATGCAGATGGTACAAGTCTTCTAACTAAAATACAGAGACAGTTGTAAAAACCATTTTTAGACGAGATAGAGAGATTTTAGAATGCCTTTTCATAGGCTGATAATCACTCAACGGGATCCGGTCTTTCAGGAAATTAAGTTATATAATAGATTATTATTAATTCTCATTAACACTGCCCCGTACACTATTGAATAGTCCTTTTCACACATTAACAGACTCTTTTTGTGATATGTCGAATTTTAATTTTTTTAGATATATTTTAAACTTTTGGACTTTTTATGTATTTATATTTTATGTATTATTGTACTTTTAGTTGATTGTTGATGTTTTTTCTTTTTGTAATATTTCTTTTTTGTAAGACTATGACTGTAATTATAATATAAAACGAATTCAGAAAGTGCAGAACGCATGTCTACGATTTATTTACGGTATCAAAAAATCTCAAAGAAGATTCAGTGACAGCGAGTGACACGTGCTTCATTGAGTTGTTCGTAAACAATAATAATAATAAAGGTCTTTATTGCCAACAAAAAAACATTGTGTGAATACAGAAATTAAATTATTTTTTATTGACAAACGGCGAATTTCGGAGTGGACGATGTCCCCTTGCCGCTCTTCCACTCAACCCTACAGAAAATTCTATTCCTGACATAACAGTCTAGACGCACATCGTAGACAACATCACTAAAGTTAAAGTGAGACAGGACAAGGCTATCACATAACAGTCTTTTTAAGCTGTAGCACAAAATACTCTTATTTGAGTAGAAAACTTTTAAACTGCAATATGCTCTCTGAATGCACTTGGAAACGTGTGATTTAAATCTTAATTTTGAGTCGAGGTTCTTACATTCATCTTTCAAATTTATTTGCTGGTTGTTTATGAAAATTTAAAAATTAGTTTTGATTTGATCTGACACTCTACCAAATAACATTAATTGTGTTTTATTGGCAGCTGAAAGATCGTAATTTATTTTTCTGCATGCTTCATGGGCCCCCGCCCGTTGAAGATTTTGGCAAGCAAGATGTATATATCGAAAAAAGAAGTGGGAATAAAATTGATCCCTGTGGGACACCAGAGTCTAATTGGTAATTTTGCGAATATGAATTTTTTAATTTTATGCGTTCGAAACGATTTGAAAGAAAAGATTTAATTAGTAGAGCCGAGGATTCGTGCAGGCCTATGTGAAGCAAAATAGCATAAAGAACCTTATGATCTGTAAAGGCATTAGGACGTCTATTCTTCGGTAAAGGCGTTACGTTAGCAACTTTCCATTGGGAGGGAAATACACCTTCTAATAAACAATAATTAATGAATTGATGATTTTATTCAAGTCGTCTTCATTAATTGTGGTAAATGTTTGTGGATTTGGTGGTAAATTATTATTGTGAAAATCTATTATGTTTTGATTTGGTTGATGTTTTGGCCTGGATGATCTGAAGTAATTGGCAATATTTTCCAGGTCGCTTATTTGCAGTGGTAATGAGACTTGGTCGTTATTATTTAAACAGTTAGGTTTAACGCGACTGCCTTATTATATTCAAATCGGAGCTCAATACGCAAATTAATTCACAGAAACAAGGAAACCAAGATTTGCAGTCCGTCGGTAAGGTTAGATTCGTCCGAAGGGTTGACCTGAGAATAACCTTGGCGCCGCACATAGGCAACCAAACGCAC
>JAUIMW010002675.1:0-10404 GCA_033557785.1 Enochrus cinctus | reverse complement strand
AGGAGTGGCCAGTTCCGAAGAACAAGCATGATATCAGAAGCTTCTTGGGCCTTTGTACCTACTACCGGAGGTTTGTATTAGGATTTGCCAACATCGCCAAACCTCTGCAAGTTCCAGTGGACCAGAGAGGTAGTTCATCGTGGATACAAACGCCAGCAATGTGGAAATAGGTGGCGTACTTTCCTAAATTCAAGATGGACAAGAAAGAGTCATCGGATATTTCAGCAAGCCAGAGAGGAACTACTGCATGGCCAGGAGAGAACTTTTGGCAGTAGTTAAGATAGTAGAGCACTTCCACAAATACGTCTATGGAACGCCGTTCCTTCTCCGTACCGACCATGCAGCCCTGACATGGTTGATGAATTTCAAGCAAACTGAGGGTTGCAAAAATAGAATTTCCTCCCCGAAACTCTCTACGCTTCAATAGCATAGACCATGATGGAATTGAACAGAGCATAGTATGCTGTTAAGGCTGCCTATTCATCATGATAGATTTAATTCTAGGTACTGCATAAATAGCTCTTGAAAGTTTAGGAGCTATTTCTTCTGTATGCACTCTCCAGCTCAGTCACATGTCCAAATATACTCCCAGGAACTAAGCATGCTCTGCCTCGCCTCTGGAGATCTTCGGGACGATGTGAAGGTCAGATTTGTTGTTTTGGTTGGATTTATACGAAGTCTATTTGCTGGCCAGAAGTGTGGTATCTTCAGCAAATAGTACTGTATGATACTTAATGTTGGAAAGCAGGTCATTTATATATAGAATAAAAAATAAAGAATCCAAAATTGTCTCCTGTTTATTGTTGAAGGTGTACTGAAACTACCGTTGTTACTTTCCTTTTATTTTGACCTGTTTCTCTTGGTATAAGGCTCCACAAGGCTTATCCGATTTGTAAATTTGTCCGATATTTACCCTTTGTTTTTCTTGTTTGGTCAAGTTGAAATAGAATCTTTTATAGTTGGTATACATTTCTTTCATTTCCTCATCATATATAACATTGCAGTTCCATATAGATTAGTTGCATCTAAGTAACGCTATTGCTAAAGCAATTTTCAACTAACTTCTATAACAGAAATTAGAGTACTGTCTCCATTTATTATTCATAACGATAGATACAGTCAAGTAAGATGTACACGTTGTTTTGTTGTACAAAACATCCCAAACATAAAATTGAAATACATCCAAGAATGTTTTGCCCAAGAAAAAAATGATGTTATGAAGTGGCCATCCCAATCCCCGGATTTGTTGTGCTGCTGTGTTTATCTAACAAAAGAATTTTATTACAAAAAAGAAGTTACTCTGCTACCGGTTTCTATCCAGCGGATTATCTTCAGACTGAAAAGGATACATGAACAGCAAAACTAGATCTTTCTGACCAGTTGTTAACACAACAAAGATGCTTCTTATAACAAAGACCAAAAGAGCAGCCGGTTTGCCCAATATAATTTTCAAAGTTATGACGAATAATTTTGCCAACTCGGTAAGAAATGTTACCAAGAAACGGGATCGAGACAAATTCCTTACTTTGAATTTGATTAGGTATATAAGCAACCTTCTGATGAATAGTATTCAACTTCTTATTGAAAGCGATACATCATGGAATTAAAGAAGGCTCTTTTGTGAACAATAGGGTATTGAGAAGAAAGGTGTATGCAATGATTGGTATGAGTTTCCTTACGAAATATTTCAAATTCGAAACTGTTGTAGTGACGACGAACGACCGAGAGACTTGAGACGATTATTTTCCTGAAATTCGTGGGTGAGGTAAAAGTTGGGATGAAGATTATTCAGAAGGGTCAAAATAAGATTAACGTTGTCTCTTTCGTACGAAAGAATGCAAAAAACATCTTTAAGTATCTTTATCTATTATCACAGTACATGAACCCTTATCAGCCTTGGTGACAAGAAGGTTGTTATCCTTGATCCTATCTGAAAGAAAAAAGACAACCTCAAATATTTGGAACATTCAAACCTAATAAAATCCGAGTTAGGACAAGGGTGTTTAAGAAGAATATATTCTTTATCCACAACAAAATCCTTAAGATCGGAGACTTTAATAGAAGATGTGGGGTAAAATGGATTCATCAGAAGTTTGCTTATATACCTAACCAAAATCAAGGTAAGGAATTTGTCTCGATCCCATTTCAAGGTAAGATCTCCTACCGAATTGCTTAAATTATTCGGAATAATTTTGAAAATGTTTCCGTTAGCTTTAAGCTGTAAAAGGACCCTTCCTAATTTACTCGTGAGGCCTCCACAAACCTTCTTGTAAATGCAGGGTCAATTATATTGGGCAAACCGGCCGCTCCTTTAGTCTTGGTTATAAGAAGCATTTTCGTTATATTGAAAGCTGGCCAGAAAGATCTAGTTTTGCTGCCCATACAACATCTCAGGCCACACCCCATTCCAGTCGAACCCTGTCGTCTTGCACAAGTTTCACAAACTTAACGTTGCTGAAATTTTTCTGCATTCACGGAGTAACCCGGATCTTAACCTGAACGAATACTTTGCCAACAATAACAATCCTCTTTTTAAAATCTTATTTGTCTCCAACGAAGAGTAGGTTGGTGACAGTGTCTGATTTGTCCCTTTCAGCCTGAAGAACCAGTAACAGAGTAACTTCTTTTTTGTAATAAAATTCCTTTGTTCGACAAACACAGCCGTTTTATTAGTCTGAGGATGGTCCACAAAAGCATCTTATTAAAAGAAAAAAAAATGACTTGCAAATTATAGATAATTTAATTAAATCTATGCCAAAAAGATGTGCAGAAGTCATTAAGAATGATAAATAAATATTCATTTTTCATTTATACTAAAGTTGCTCTACTTTTTTCGAAAACTTCATCTAAAATAATTTATAAAAGAAAAAGAATTACATTTTATGTGAATTCAGTTTTTTTTTGTTATAATAAAAAATGTATTTGTTAAGCATTTATAATAAAAGTTTAATTATTTAAAAGTTGCTCTACTTTTTTCCACTACTGTACATACACTCAAGTAACATGTGTGCGTTGTTTCTTTATTCAAAATACATACACTAAAGCAAAATATGTACGTTGTTTCAAATAACAAACTACACTAACGTTAGATATATACGACATTTTGGAAAACAAAACACACCAGAGTATGTGCGTGGTTTTGAAACACAAAATACACTAAAATAAGGAATGTGCATTTTTTTCCAACAATAAAACACACTAACATAAAACATGTACGATGTTTTGAAAAACTTAACACACTAGAGTAGGATATGTATGTTGTTTCAAAAAACAAAACACACTAGCGTAAAATATATGCGTTGTTTTGGATAACAAAACATATTAGAATAAGATATGTGCGATGTTTTGGAAAACAAAATACACCAGTATAAATATGTACGTTGTTTCAAATAACAAAGCACACAACGCGAAATATATGCGTTGCTTTGGAAAACAAAACTCTCTACCATAAGATACGTACGTTGTTTCAAACAAAAAATACACTAGCGTAAAATATATACGCCGTTTTAGAAAACAAAATACACTAGAATAAGATATGTACATTGTTTCAAGCTACAAAATACACTAGCGTAAGATATATGCATTGTTTCGGAAAAAATTCAGTACCGTAAAATAAGTACGTTATTTCAAACAACAAAACACACTAAAATAAGATATGTACATTATTTTTGAAAAACAAAATTCACTACCGTATAATAGATACGTTGTTTCAAATAACAAAACACACTAGCGTTGGATATGTACGATGTTTTGGAGAACAAAATACACTAAAATAAGATATGTACGTTGTTTTAGAAAACAAAACACACTAGTAAAAAAAATGTACGTAGTTTCAAACAAAAAACACACTAACATGAGATATGTGCGTTGTTTTGGATAACAAGACACACTACACTCAAATATGTTATTTCAAACAACAAAACACACTAGTATAAGATATGTATATTGCTTTGAAAAACAAAATACATTAGAATAAGATAAGTGCGTTGTTTTAAACAATAAAACACACTAGCGTAAAGTATATACATTGTTTTGGTCACAAAACAAAACACACTAGAGTCACATATGTAGATTACTTACTAACAATAAAACACACTAGCGTAAGATATGTGCATTGTTCCGGAAAAACACATAGTATATTAAAATATGTACGTTGTTTGAAACAACAAAACACACTTGCATAATATATGTACATTATTTTGGAAAACAAAACACACTAGACTAAGACACATACGTTGTTTTGGAAAACAAAACACACAAGTATAAGATATGTACGTTCTTTCAAATATCAAAACGCACGAGCATAAGATGCATTGTTTTGAAAAACAAAACTCACTTGAGTAAGATATGTGCGTTATTTAAAGAAACAAAACACACTAGTATAAGATATGCGTCTTGTTTTTAAAAAAAATACATAAAAAAAAATATGTGGGATGTATCAAACGACAAAATACTCTAGTGTAAAATGTGTAGGTTGTTTTAGGAAACAAAATTCACTGGAATAAAAAAGTACGTTATTTTAAACAACAAAACACACTTGCATAAGATATGTGCATTGTTTTGGAAAACAAAACACACTAGAGTAAGATATATTCGTTGTTTTGAGAAACAAAACATATTAGATTAAGATATGTGCGCTGTTTTTAAAAACAAAATACTTGTATGTACGTTGTTTCAAACAACAAAGCACACTAGCGTAAAATATCTTTGTTGTTTTAGAAAACAAAACTCACTACCACTAGATAGGTACATTGTTTCAAACAACAAAATACACTAGCGTAAGATATATACGTTGTTAAAAACAACAAAACTTACTAGAGTAAAAAATTTACGTTGTTTCAAACAACAAAACACGCTAGCATAAAGTATGTGTGCTGTTCTGAAAAAGAAAACACACCAGACTAAAACAGATACTTTGTCTCAAACAACAAAGCACACTAGCGGCAGATGTGTGCGTTGTTTTGGAAAACAAAACACACTAGAGTTAGATATGTGTGTGTTTTTGTAACACAAAATACACTAGAATAAGATATGTGCATTGTTTCAAACAATAAAACACACTAAAGTATAGTACATACATTGTTTTAGATGAAAACACACTAGAGTCAAATATGTACGTTTTATCAAAAAACAAAACACACAAGCATAAGATATATGCGTTGTTTTGGAAAACAGTACACACTAAAGTAAGATATGTACGTTATTTCAAACAACAAAACTTACTAGCATGAAATACATGCGTTATTTAGGATAGCAAAACATACTTACGTAAGATATGTGCGTTGTTTTGAAAAACAAAACACATTAGAGTAAAACATGTGCGATGTTTCAAACAACAAAACACACTACAATGATAATTACGAAAACGAAACACACTAAAGATAGATATGTGCGTTGTTTTGGAATGCAAAAAAATGTGCATTTTTTCTGAAGACAAAACACACTTAAGTAAGATATGTACATTGTTTTGGAAAACAAAATACACTGGACTAAGATACGTACGTTGTTTTGGGATGCGAAACATATTAAAGTAAGGTATGTGTGTTACTTTGGAAAGCAAAAACATATTAGAGTAAAATATGTGCGTTGTTTTAGGATTAAAAAACACACTAGAGTAAGATGTCTGCGTTGTTTCGTAATACAAAATACACTAGAATAAAATATGTGCATTATTTCCGAAAACAAAACACACTAAAGTAAGATATATGCGTTGTTTCGGAAAATAAAACACACTAAACTACACAAAAAATATATGCACTGTTTCAAATAACAAAACGCACCAGCGAAAAATATGTATGTTGTTTCGCAAAACAAAACATACGTAAGATATGTGCCATGTTTCTAAATAAAATAATATGCACGTTTTTTGTTTTTTGTATTTTTTTTTAAGAAAATAAGAAACACTAAAGTTATATATGTACGTTGTTTCAGAAAACAAAAGGCAGAAGAATTAATTATTTATATTTTTTCGAAGAAATACACTAGAGCAAAACAAATATGTTATTTTTTTAAAACATAATACATTAGAGCAGAATATCCGCGTTGTTTTAAAAAATAAAATACTCTAGAATAAAATATGCGACTTATTTTAAGCCACAATACACAAGCGTAAAATATGTGCGTTGATTCGGAAAACAAAACGCATTACAGTAAAATATAGGTATTTTTAAACGAGAGTATAATATTTGCATTGTTTCAAAAAAACATACTATAGCAGGATATGTACGTTATTATGAAAAACAAAACATATTAGATTAAGATATGTGCGTTGTTTTGGAAAACAAAATACACTAGTATAATGCGTTATTTTGGAAAAACAAAACTCACTACCGCAAGATAAGTACGTTGTTTTAAACAACAAAATATACTAGCGTAAAATATGTGCGTTGTTTTAAACAGCAAAACATACTAGAGAATTTTGCTAGTACGTGAATTGTTAATAAATTTTTCCACCATTGTGACATTGACACAGTTTTTTTTTAATTTTTCTTCCGGCAGCAACTCGATAAATTTTATTTATAAATTTTTGGCACGTGCACATAAAAAGATTCGCCACCACTGTATTAGAGAATGATATGTACGTTGTTTTGGAAAACAAAACATACTAGAATAAAATACGTACGTTGTTTCAGACAACAAAACTCACTAGCTTAAGATATTTACGTTGTTTTAAAAAAGAAAACACACTTGAGTAAGATATTTGCGTTGCTTTTGAAAACAAAACACACTACAATAAGATGTGTCCGTTGTTTCAAACAACAAAACACACTAGCGTAAGATATGTACATTCCATTGAAAACAAAATACATTCGTCTAAGATATATACGTTACAAAACATATTAGAGTAAGATACGTATGTAATATCGGAAAACAAAATACACTAAAGTAAAATATATAGACATTTTGTTAATATACAAAGTAAGACTATAGTAAGCAAGTAAACTAGAGTAAGACATATGCGTTATTTCAAACAAAAAACACACTAAAGTAAGATATGTACGTTGTTTCAAGCAACAATACACATGAGTGTAAGATATATACGTTCTTTTGGAAAACAAACCACACTTGAGTAAGATTTCTGCGTTGTTTCAAATAACACACTAACGTAAGATATGTTTGTTGTTTCGGAAAACAAAAGACAGTAAAATAGGATATGTGCATTGTTTCAAACCACAAAGCGTAGAATATGTGTGTTATTTTGGAAAACAAAACACACTAGTGTTTCAAACAAAAAAATACACACTAACAAAAGAGATGTGGGTTTTTTCAGAAACAAAACTTACTAGAGTAAAATATCTGCATTGTTTCAAACAACAAAACACATTAGCGCTATAATACAAAATAGGAAATTCAGTTAACAACATATTCGGGATTAAAATATCTAAAAAAAAACCCATTAGAGTAAGATATAAGCGTTGTTAAAAAAAACACGAACAAAATTGTGTAGATTGTTTTGGAAAACAAAAAGCGATAGAGTAAAATAAGTGTTTTGTTTAAAAACACACAAGTGTGAGATATATACGTTATTTAGGAAAAAAAACTCATCATAGTAAGATATGTGCATTATTTCAAACAACAAAACACACTAAAGTAACAAATATAGATATTTCATTAACAAACAAAGTACACTACAGTTATATATATATATATATATATATATATATATATATATATATACATTGTCTCAAATAACAAAATACACTCGCGTAATATATGTGCGTTGTTTAGGAAAACAAAAAACACTAATGTAAGATTTTTTTCTACAAACAAAACACACTACAATAAGATATAGGCATTTTCTCGGCAAAATAAAATACATAAAATTAAGATATGTGCGTTGATTCGGAAAATAAAATACATTTAAGTACACTAAAGAAAAATATGTGCGTTTTTTTCAAACTCTGTTTTTTTTTCGAAAAATAAAACATATAAAGCCTATTAATGTAAGATATGTACATTGTTACGGAATACACAAAATAAGGAATACACAAGAGTAAAAAGTGTGCGTTGTTTCGAAAAACAAAACGTATTATATTAAAAAATATGCGTTGTTTTGGAAAACAAAATCCACTAAACTAAAATATGTGCGTTGTTTCAGAAAACAGAACGCATTACAATAAGTCAAAGACACAATTTCAGTAAGTAAAATATACGAAAATAAGAACTGTGGGTTGTTTCGAAAAATAAAATTCTGAAAATATATCTGTGTATGTCTAGAATAAGATATATGTGTTATTTAAAACAACTATATACAGTAGCTTATATGTACGTTGTTTAGGAAAATAAAACACACTAGCGTACGATATGTACGTTGTTTGAAACGGCAAAACATACTAGCATAAGATATGTGCGTTTTTTTGGAAAACAAAACACACTAGAGTAAGATATGTAAGTTGTTTCGGCAAACAAAATACACTAAAGTAATTGGATTGACTCAATAAATTATCTAAAAATTAATTATTTTTTTAATTTTTAGATAATTTGTAGACATTATATCAATAAACAAAATACACTAAAGTAAGATATGTGCGTTGTTTCGGGATACAAAACACACTAGAGTAAGATATGTGCGTCGTTTTGATATGCAAAATACACAAACGGCACACGAATTTCAACATTTTTTAGTTTTTCTGCTATAACTTCGTTTAGAGTGGTTCGATTTCGACGAAACAAAATGCGTTTGTTTTTGTGTTTCAAGACACGTGTTGCATGTGTAACAGAAACACTTTTATCAATTTAATTCCTTGTGATGGAAGTCTACATAATTTATTTATTAATTTTGTGAATCCTGGTGTTAAAACGCGTTGTTAGACACCCAACATGTCTATGTTATCTTTAACGACAAAAAAGTTCCGACACTCATTTGTTTTTTCAGTTTTTTGACTGTAACTTCGATTGGAGTGGTGTGATTTCGACGAAACAAAAAGCGTTTGTTTCTTTGTTTGCAGCTGAACCTAAACATCTGACAAAAACAGTTTTTTCATTTTTATTCCTTCTGATGGAAGCCTCCGTAACCCATTCATTAATTTTCTGAATCCTGTTGTGAAAACGCATTGTTAGACACCCAACATGCCTATGTTATCTTTAAGTACAAAAAATTTTCGACATTCATTTGTTTTTTCAATTTTTCGGCTGTAACTTCGCTTGGGGTTGTCCGATTTCGACGAAACAAAAAGCGTTGGCTTCTGTATTTGAAGGTGAACCTACACAAGTACTTTTGATGCAATGCTACGTAACTGATTTATATATATTTATACAATATTGTGTTTTTTCTATGCTGAGTTTCAAACTTCATTTTTTGGTAGTATGGGTTTCCAGAATATTCTAGATCTTTCTTTTCTCGTGCTGTCACTATCTAATCGTCTGCATAATGCAAAGACCTGTATTCCTCCATATAGTTTACCCAGTATGCTGGTCACTGTGGTGCCTCTATAGTTGTTGCGGTCCTCTTTGATACCTTTTTGTGTATGAATCTCTTTTTTTGGTATTTATCCATGTAATAGAAACCAACGTAACCAATTCATTAATTTTGTGAATCTTGGCGCCAAAACACGTTGTTAGACACCCAACATGCCTAGGTTATCTTTAACGACAGAAAATTTTCGACATTCATTTGTTTTTTTAGTTTTTCGGCTATAACTTCGCTTGGGGTGGTCCGATTTCGACGAAACAAAAAGCGTTTGTTTCTATACTTAAAGGTGAATCTACACAAGTAATATAGATACTTTTTTCAATTTAATTCCTTGTGATAGAAGTCTATACAACTTATTTGTTAATTTTGTGAATCCTGGCGTTAAAACGCGTTGTCAGACACCCAACATGCCTATGTTATCTTTAACGACAAAAAATTTTCGACGTTCATTTGTTTTTTTAGTTTTTCGGCTGTAACTTCGCTTGGGGTACTCCGATTTTAACCAGATAAAAAGTGTTGTGTTCCTTTTATTGCAGTTCAACTATTTACATTAAATTAGAAAGTTTTTACTTAATATTTTATCCCGTGGAAGATGAAATAAGGAAACAAAGAGGATTAAGTTAGAAGTAAAATAAAGCAAAATAAATCAAAGAGTATTTAGGTAAATTTGGTTAAGAGGGTAAAACATTAAAGCGACATTTGTAGAGATAAGAAATTCATAGAAGAATTTGTTTGGCAATTCGTCTAGTGATTTGCTTCTGGCTCCATCAGCATTATCCGGCATTCTCTTTGTTATGCGCATTTCAGGTCCTCGAAATCTCCCTATTATTCTGGTGCACATCAGTCAGAACCGTGCTTATTTGAAGGATTCGCCCCTTCGCACCGAGTACCTGCCTGCCTTCTTACCATCACCATTTCGCCGTTGATCCCATTCATCTTTTCTCAAATTTATACACCCGGCTCAAACTTTCATCATTCGAGGATTTTTATCC
>JAUIMW010002674.1:0-10405 GCA_033557785.1 Enochrus cinctus | reverse complement strand
TATAAAACACCTTAAAAACACACCTAAACACCTTGAGAGATGTTAAAAATGTGTCAAAACACCTAGACAAATTTAAAGCACATATCGAAAAACTAAGAAAACACCTCGAAAAACTTATAAAACGCCGTGAAACACCACTAAAAACTTATAAAACACCTTAAAAACACACCTAAACACCTTGAGAGATGTTAAAAATGTGTCAAAACACCTAGACAAATTTAAAAAACATATCGAAAAACTAAAAAAACACCTTAAAACACCTCGAAAAACTTATAAAACGCCGTGAAAAACCACTAAAAACTTATAAAACACCTTAAAAACACATCTAAACACCTTGAGAGATGTTAAAAATATGTTAAAACAGATAGAAAACACCTTAAAAACTCTCAGAAACACCTTGAGAGACATTACAGATGTAAAACACATCGAAAAACTTAAAAAACACATTAAAAACACACCTAAACACCTTGAGAGATGTTAAAAATATATTAAAACACCTCGAAAAACTTAAAAAACACCTTAAAAATACATCTAAACATCTTGAGAGATGTTAAAAAAATATTAAAACACCTCTAAAAACTTCAAAAACACCTTAAAACACCTCGAAAAACTTTAAAAAAAATACCTTAAAACACCTCGAAAAACTTATAAAACATCTTAAAAACACACCTTGAGAGATGTAAAAATTACATCAAAACACCTCGAAAAATTTAAAAAAACAACTTAACACGTCGAAAAACTTAAGAACACCTTAAAAACACATCTAAACATCTTCAGAGATGTTAAGAAAATATTAAAACACCTCTAAAAACTCCAAATACACTTTAAAACACCTCGAAAAACTTAAAAACACCTTAAAACACATCGAAAAACTTATAAAACATCTTAAAAAGACACCTAGCCACCTTGAGAGATATTAAAATTTTATCAAAACACCTCGAAAAACTTAAAAATCAACTTAAAACACCTCGAAAAACTTAAAAACACCTTAAAAACATACCTAAACATCTTGAGAGATGTAAACAATATATTAAAACATCTCGAAAAACTTAAAAAAACACCTTAAAACACCTTAAAAAGACACCTAATGAGAAATGTTAAAAATATATTAAAACACCTCGAAAATTAAAAAAAAACCTTAAAAACACACCTAAACACCTTGAGAGATGTTAAAAACATATTAAAACATATCGAAAAACTTAAAAAACACCTTAAAAACACACCTAAACACCTTAAGAGATGTTAAAAATATATTAAAACACCTCGAAAAACTTAAAAACACCTTAAAACACACCTAAACACTTTTAGAGATGTTAAAAATATATTAAAACACCTCAAAAAACTTTAAATAACACCATAAAACACCTTGAAAACACACCTAAACACCTTAAGAAATGTTAAAAATATACTAAAACACCTTAAAACGCCTTGAGATATGTTAAAAATGTATTAAGCACCTCGAAAAACTTAAAAAAAACACCTTAAAACACACCTAAACACCTTGAGAGATGTTAAAAATATATTAAAATACTTCGAAAAACTTAAAAACATACCTAAACATTAAAAATATATTATCATAGACACCTAAACACCTTGAGAAACATGAAAAATATTTGTAAACACATTCAAACACCATTATAATATCTCAAAATCTCACACAACTTGAAAGCACCTTAAAAGAAAATAAAAATATATTAAAACTTCAAAACACACCTAAACACTTTGAGAGTTGTTAAAACTGTATTAAAACACCTCGAAAATTAAAAAAAAAACACTTTAAAATACCTTAAAAACACACCTAAACACCTTGAGAAATGCTAAAAATATATTAAAACATCTTGAAAAACTTAAAAAAACACCTTAAAACACCTCGAAATACTTAACACCTTAAAAATACACCTATTAAAACACCTCGAAAAACTTAAAAACACCTTAAAAACACACCTAAATACCTTGAAAGATGTTAAAAATATATTAAAACGCATCGAAAAACTAAAAAAAAACACCTCGGAAAACTTAAAAACACCTTAAAACACACCTAAACACCTTGAGAAGTGTTAAAAATATATTAAAGCACTTTGACAAACTTAAAAAAACACCTTAAAACACCTTAACAACATACCTAAACACCTTGAGAGATGTTAAAAATATATTAAAATACCTCGAAAAAATTTAAAAAAAAAACACCTTAGAAGCACTCATACTTTGAAAACACACCTAAACACCTTGAGAGAAGTTAAAAATATATTAAAACACATCTAAAAACTTAAAAAAAACACTGTAAAACACCTTAAAAACATACCTTAACACCTTGAGAAATGTTAAAAATATGTTAAAACACCTCAAAAAACTTAAAAAAAACACCTTCAAGCACCATTAAAAATATCTCAAAACGTCGTAGACACCTTAAAAACACACCTAAACACCCTCAGAAACATTGATATACGTTAAAAATATATTGAAACACCTTGTTTTTTTACACTTCCAGGTACCATTAAACATATCTCAAAACATCATAGAAACCTTAAGATACCTTAGGAACACATCCAAACACCTTGAGAGATATTAAACATATATTAAAACACCTTGAAAAACTTTTAAAAACACCTTGAAACACCTTCAGGCGTCATTGAAAATTTCTCAAAACATTATAGACACCTTAAAACACACCTAAATACCTTGAGAAACATGAAAAACATTTGTAAACATATTCAAACATCACTAAAATATCTCAAAATGTTACAAGCAACTTAAGACACCATAAAATCACACCTAAACACCTCAAGGAATGTTAAAAATATACTTAAACACCTCGAAAAACACCTTCAACCATCATTAAATAATAAATAATTCAAAACATCGTTGACACCTAAATAAAAATATATTAAAACATCTTCAAGCACCATCAAAAATATCTCAAAATGTCGTAGACACCTTAAGACACTTAAGACTTAAAAAACACCTAAACACCTTGAGAGACATTAAAAACAAACTAAAACACTTCGAAAAACATTTAAAACAACTTCTGAACACCTCCAGACAACTTTCAATATATCTCAAAACATCATAGACACCTTACAAACACCTCAAAAAACTCCTTAAAACATCTTCAGGCATAATTAAAAATATCTCAGACGTCGTAGGCACTTTGAGACACCTTAAAATACACCCAAACACCTCAAGAGACATTAAAAATATGCTAAAACCACACGAATTTTAAGAACACATTCAGGTACAATTAAAAATATCTCAAAACATCGTAGACACCCTGAGACACCTTAAAAACACATCTAAACACCTTGAGGCACATTAAAAATATATTAAAACGCATTGAAATTTTTTTTTAAATACCTCATGCAATATTAAAAATTATCTCAAACCATCGTAGGCATCTTAACACACCTTAAAAACGCACCTAAACACCTTAAAAGACATTAAATATATATTAAAATACTAAAAGAAAAAAATTTCTTAACACCTTAAGGCGCCATTAAATATTTCCCAAAAGAACCTCAAAACACCTTAAAAACTAATCAGTTTAAAAAGACAGTAAAAATATATGAAAGCACCTAGAAACTCTTCGAGACACCATAAAAACACACCTAAACATCTTGAGAAACATTAAAAATATATCAAAACACCTCGAAACTGCTTTAAACGCCATTAAAACACTCTCCTTTAAAAAAGGCTCAATAACATCATAACTACCTTGAGAAACATAAAAACACACCAATACACATTACGAAACATTAAAACACTTCGAAAAGTATCTCATTGAAAGGTAAAAAATATATATTATAAAAGACTAAAAAACGCTTCTAACACCTTCAGTTACCACTAAAAATATCTAACTAAACACTTAAAAAGATATTTAAATTATATTAAAACACCTCGAAAAACTAAAAATAAAAACATCAGTAAAATATCTAAAAACATCATAGACACCTTAGAAACAAGCCTAAATACCTTGAGAGGCTTTAAAAATAAACTAAAACATAAACACTTCTAAACGCCTTTAGACACCATTAATATAATCTCAAAACATCGCGGGTGCCTTAAGACACCTTAAAAAATCACCTAAACACCTTGGGACACATTAAAAATATATTAAAACACCTCAAAAAACTTTTAAACACCCTCAGATATCATTAAATATATCATATCATCACAGGCACCTTAAGACACCGTAAAACAAACCTAAACACCTTGAGAGGCATTAAAAACATCACAGGCACCTTAAGACACCTTAAAATATCTTGAGAGACATTAAAAATATATTAAAACACTTCGAAAAACTAAATCTCTAAACAAAATAGCCACCTTAAGTCCTTGAAAATACATCTAAACACCCTGAGACACATTAATTAATTATTTAATTCATTAATTAAAAGTAAATTAAAACACATCGAAAAACATTTAAAAAAAACCTTCAGACACTATTAAAAATATCTCAAAACGTCATAGAAACATTAAAATAATATTAAAACACCTAGAACAACTAAAAAAGAAGATATCATTAAAATTATCTCATAATTTATTAAAACACCTCAAAAATTTAAAAAATACTTCTAAATACATTTAGAAAGACACCTTTAAAACACACATTGAGAAACATTAAAAATATATTAAAGCACCTAGAAAAATAAAAAACTCCTTAAAATACTTTCAGACACCATTCAAAATATCTCAAAACGTTGAAGACATCTTAAAACATGCCTAAACTCTTTCAGAGACTTTAAAAATTTATCAAAACTTCTAAAAAAAATTAAAAAAAAAAACACATCTAAAAATTTTAGATGCCATTAAAAATATCTCAAAACATGATAGACACCTTAAAAATACACTTAATCAGCTCAGACATATACAATATTAAAACACCTCGAAAAATAAAAAAATCTTGCAAACACACCTTGAAAGACATTAAAAATAAACTAAAAAAATTCAAAAAAAAACTTCTAAACACCTTCAGACACTAATAAATATGTCACAAAAGATCATATGCACCTTAAGACATTTTAAAAACACACTTAAACACCTTGAGAGACATTAAAATCATATTAAAACACATATTAACACCTTCAGGTACCATTAAAAACATCTCAAAATTTATTAAAACACCCCAAAAAACTTAAAATATACTTCCAAATTCATTCAGAAGACCCCTTAAAAACACACATAAACACCTTGAGAAACATTAAAATATATTAAAGCAACTCAAAAAAGCTCCTTAATGCACCATTAAAAATATCTCAAAACATTGTAGACACCTTAGGACAACTTCAAAGCACACCTAATCATCTTGAAAGACATTAAAGATTTATTAAAATACCTAAAAAATTAAAATAAAACTCCTTAAAACACTTTGAGACACCATTAAAAATATAAAACACCTCAAAATTTTTTTTTAAATCCTTAAAACATCTTCAGACATTATTAATCTCAAAACGTTGTAGACGCCATAAAATATACCAATAGACAATTTAAAAACACCTCAAGACACTTCGGAAAGCACCTAGGGATACATTAGACACCACGAAACACCTCAAATATACGTCAAAATATCCTTAGATGTTTCATAGACAATTGAAAAACACCTCGGGAAATATATCGAAGTATCTCAAAAACACCTCGAAACATCATAAAAATATAAAAAAACACCTGTAGACTATATAAAAACATCAGTAGATAATATAAAAACAGAAATAGACCATTTAAAAACACTTCTAAACACTTCGAAAAGCATCTTATAACATTTAAGGATACATTAAATACCACGAAATACCTTAAAATATCCTTAGACGTTTCATAGACACCTCAAGACAATTGAAATACACCTCGAGAAATATATCGAAGCATACCAAAAACACATCGAAACACCATGAAAATATTTTTTTAAATACAAACACACCTCCAGACACTTCTATAAGCACCTTATAACACCTAGGGATACATTAGACACCACGAAACATCTCAAAGATACGTCAAAATATCTCTAGACATTTCATAGACACCTCAATGTAATTGAAAAACACCTCTTGAAATATATTGAAGTCTCTCAACAACACCTCTAAACACCATAAAAATATAACAAACACCAAAAGACAATTTAAAAACACCTCGAAATACTTCGAAAAGTACCTTGTAACACTTAGGGATACATTAGACATAAAACACCTCAAAGATACATCAAAATATCCTTAGACGTTCCGTAGACACCTCAAGACAATTAACACCTCGAGAAATATATCGAATCATCTCAAAAACACCGAAACACCTTATAACACCTAAGGATACATTAGACACCGCGAAACACCTCAAATGTACGTCAAAATACCCTTAAACTTTTCATAGTCCCCTTCAAAACAGTTGAAAAACACCTCGAGAAATATATTGAAGCATCTCAACAACCCCTTTAAACACTATAAAAATACCAATAGACAATTTAAAAACACCAATAGAAAATTAAAAAACATCAATAGACGGTTTAAAAACACCAACAGACAATTAAAAAACTCTAATAGACAATTTAAAAACACCTCTAAAAACTTCGAAAAAGCACCTTATAACACCTAGAGATACATTAGACACCACGAAACACCTCAAATATACGTCAAAATATCTCTAGACATTTCATTGACTCCTCAAGAAAACCACCTCGAGAAATATATTGAAGTACCTCAAAAACACCTCAAAACACCATGTAAATATTTAAAAAACACTAATTGCCAATTTAACACCTCTAGATACTTCGAAAAGCACCTTATAACACCTAGGGATACATTAGCCACCACTTAACACTTCAAATATACGTCAAAATATCTCTAGACATTTCATAAACACCTCAAGGTAATTGAAAAACACCTTGAAAAATATATCGAAGCATTTCAAAAACACATCGAAACACCAGGAAAATATTTAAAAAAATTACCAATAGAAAATTCAAAAACACTAATAGACAATTTGAAAAACACCAATAGACACTTCGAAAAACACCTTATAACATCTGGAGATACATTAAACACCACGAAACACCTCAAATATACGTCAAAATATTTTTAGACAATTGAAAAAGACTTCTAAACGCTATAAAAATATAAAAAATAATAAAAGACAATTAAAAAACGCCAATAAACAATTTAAAAACACCTCTAAACACTTCGAAGAGCACCTTTTAACACCTTAAATAAACGTCAAAATATCCTTAGACGTTTAGTATTTCTCCAAACACTTCGAAAAGCACCTTATAACACCTAGGGATACATAAGACACCACGAAACACCTCAAATATACGTCAAACTATCCTTAGACGTTTTGTAGACACCTCAAGACAATTGAAAAACACCTCGAGAAATATATCGAAGCATCTCCAAAAAAAAAAACATCGAAACACCATGAAAATATTAAAAAAAAAAACTCCTTCAGACACTTTGATAAGTACATTCAGACATTATTAATCTCAAAACGTTGTAGACGCCATAAAATATACCAGTAGACAATTTTAGAACACCTCAAGATACTTCGGAAAGCACCTAGGGTTACATTAGACACCACGAAACTTTTCAAATATACGTCAAATATCTCTAGACATTCCATACATAACTCAAAGAAATTGAAAAACACCTCTTGAAATATATTGAAGCATCTGAACAACACCTGCAAACATCATAAAAATATAAAAAATACCAATAGATAATATAAAAACACCAGTAGACAATATAAAAACACCAATAGGCAATTTAAAAACACCTCTATACACTTCGAAAAACACCTTATAACACCTAGGGATATATTAGACACCACGAAACACCTCAAATATATGTCAAAATATCTCAAGATAATTGAAAAACATCTCGAAACACCATGTTAATATAAAAAAAACGCTAATAGACAATTTAAAAACACCTCTAGACACTTCAAAAAACACCTTATAACACCTAGGGATACATTAGACACCACGAAACACCTCAAATATACGTCAAAATATCTCTAGATATTTAATAGACATCTCAAGGCAATCGAAAAACAATTCGAGAAATATATAAAAGTATCTCAGCAACATCTTAAAAACTATAAAAATATCAATAGACATTTTAAAGAACACCAATAGACAAGTTAAAAACACCAGTAGACAGTTAAAAACCATCTATGAACAATTTAGAAAAATACCAATAAACAATTTAAAAACACCAATAGACAATTTAAAAAACGCCAGTAAACAATTTAGAGACACCTCGAAAAAGCACCTTATAACACCTAGAGATACATTAGACACCACGAAACACCTCAAATATATGTCAAAATATCCTTAGAAATTTCATTGACACCTCAAGACAATTGAAAAACACCTCGAGAAAAATGTTGAAGTATCTCAAAAACACTTCGAAACACCATAAAAATATAAAAAAAAACACCAATAAACAATATAAAAACACCAGTAAACAATATAAAAACATCAATAGACAATTTAAAAACACCTCTAGACACTTCGAAAAACACCTTATAACACCTAGGGATATATTAGGCACCACGAAACACCTCAAATATACGTCAAAATATCTCTAGACATTTCATAAATAACTCAAGGCAATCGAAAAACACCTCGTAAAATATGAAGCATCTCAACAACACCTCTAAGCACCATAAAAATATAAAAACACCAATAGACTACTTAAAAACACCAATAGACAATTAAAAAAACGTTAATAGACAATTTAAAAAACACTAACAGACATTAAAAAAACACCAATAGACAATTTAAAAAACACTAATCGACAATTTAAAAAAACACTAACAGACAATAAAAAAACACCTCTAGACACTTCGAAAAGCACCTTATAACACCTAGGTATAAATTAGACACCGCGAAACACTTCAAAATATACGTATAAAATTTCAACAACACCTCCAAACACCATAAAAATATAAAAAACATCAAAACAAAATTTAAACACATCGAAAAATTTCGAAAAGCATCTTGTAACACATTAGACGCCATAAAACACCTCAAACAATTGAAAAACACCTCGAGAAATATATCGAAGCATCTCAAAAACACATCGAAACATCATGAAAATATTAAAAAAGAGACACCAATAGACAATTTAAAAATACTAATAGACAATTTATAACACTTAAGGATACATTAGGCACAACGAAACACCTCAAATATACGTCGAAATATCTCTAGACATTTCATTGACACCTCAAGACAATTGAAGGACACCTCGAGAAATATATTGAAGTATCTCAAAAACACCTCGAAACTTTACAAAAATATAGAAAACACCAATAGACAATTCTAAAACACTAATAGACAATTCAAAAACACCTCCAGACACTTGCATAAGCATCTTATAACACCTAGGGATACATTAGACACAACCTCAAATATACGTCAAAATATCTCTAGATATTCCATAAATAACTCAAGATAATTGAAAAACATCTCGAGAAATATATTGAAGCACTTTTAAACACCATAAAATATCAATTTGAAAACACTAATAGACAATTAAAAAAACACTAATAGATAATTAAAAAGCATCTCAGCAACATCTTTAAACACCAATAGACAATTTAAAAACACCAGTAGACAATTAAAAACACTAGTAGACAATTTAAACCTCAATATACAATTTAAAAAACATTAATAGAAAATTAAAAAAAAACACCAATAGACAATTTAAAAAAACGTCAATAAACAATTTAAAAACACCTCTAAACCCTTCCAAAAGCATCTTATAATACCTAGGAATACATTAGACACCACAAAACACCTCTAATATACGTCGAAATATCTGTATACATTTCACAGACACTTCAAGGCAATTGAAAAACACCTCGAAAAATATATTGAAGCAGCCACACCTCTAAACACTATAAAAATATTTAAAAAACACCAATAGACAGTTTAAAAACACCTCTAGACACTTCGAAAAACACCTTATAACACCATTATACACCACGAAACACCTCAAATATACGTGAAAATATCTCTGGACATTTCATAGACTCCTCAAAACAATTAACAAAACATCTCGATAAATACTTGAAAGGATCTCAAAAACACCTCAAAACACCATCAAAATATAAAAAACACCAAAAGACAATTCAAAAGACACCAATGGATAATTTAAAAACACCTCTAGTTACAAAAACGTTTCTACCTTAAAAATACCCCGAAACAACTAAAAATACATTAAAACACCTAAAATAACTTGATAAACACCACAAAACAATTAGAAACACCTCAAAACACCCAAAAAACATCAAAAAACACTCACAGATAATCAATAAGACAATAAAAACACCACATTTGCATCTCGTTTGAAATGTTAGAAACGCCTAAAATATTTTTTTGGTGTTTAGAAAACACCTTTAACTATCAATTAAAAGCTTATAAGAC
>JAUIMW010002673.1:0-10405 GCA_033557785.1 Enochrus cinctus | reverse complement strand
CAGGAGCGCAAGCACTGGATGACTTCGTCTTTCTTGTTCATCTTTGTGATACTGCAAAAGAATAGAGAAACTTTAAAATTGAATGTAGGTGATGATTTATTAGCGAAAGAATGCAAGAATGAGTGCATTGAGTGAATAATTAATGCGAAACACTTGTTGCTTGTTCCTTTTAAAGGATGATTTCTAGCCAAGTATTTTTGCTTGCTGTTGTCCTAGTCTGCTGTTTTAAATGTTTTATTTCTTACATAATAAAACTGTTATTTTAAGTTACATGCTGTATTTTTACGCTCTAGCTTATGCTAGGTTTAAATTTCTCTCTATTTGTAGAGTACTTTTGTTCAGTATTTTACTTAATTTTGTTTACTCATTGCATATATTTTTCTTTATTTTGTTCTGAAGAATCTAAGTTTTTAGTAAGAATATTCTCATCTGAGGAAGTTGGACTTACACCACTTTCATAATTAATAATTATACAAATTCTTTTACAGACCAATTTTAAATTGTTCACCAATAAAACTGGAGAAAACAGATCATCCTTAGCAGTGGTACTTTCAGTACACCTTCAACAATAAACAGGAGTCAATTTTTCACACAGCAGAAATAACTCCTAAACTTTCAAGAGCTATTTATGCAGTAGCTAGAATTAAATCCATCATTGATGAACAGGCAGCTTTAACAACATATTATGCTCTGTTCATAATAATCTTGATAATACTCTTTATTTGTTTAAGTCAAACCAATGAATATGAAAAACAGTTTACCAAGTATCTGTAGCACATTCCATGATTAAGATTACCATCAAGAATTTTAAGTAAATTAGAAATACGTAGAAGACAGTGCATCTGGAGGACATTCCATGTCCCCCAGACCCCCTGGTGTTCTTCTTTTTATTGAAGTTGAAAATCAATAAACATCCCTATAGGCAAAGAGAATATAAAACAACATAAAAAAACTATCAGAGGGTCTGGGGTATTCCAGGTATTCGGCAAACTACGTTTTTAATACTCGTTGGTTTAACTTAGGGAAATTAAGAGTACCATCAACAATTTTAGGTAAATTAGATATACGTAATAGACAATATACCTGGAAGACATTCCATGTCTCCTAGACCCCTTGGTGTTTTACTTTTTATTGAAATTAAAGACCAGTAAACATCCCTCTAGTCAAATAGAGTATAAAAGAACATAAAAAACAAACACCAGGGGGTCTGGGGGACATGGAATGTCCTCCAGGTGCTCGGCAAACTACGTTTTTAATATTCGTTTGTTTAACTTACATAAATTAAGATTACTATCAAGAATTTTAGGTATACTACAAACGTAGAGGACAGTGCACCTGGCGGACATTTCAAGTCCTCCAGACCTCCTGGTGGTTCTTTTTTATGTTTTTTTATACTCTCTTTGATTATAGAAATATTTATTGATTGACATGACCAGGGGGTCTGGGGGACATGGAATGTCCTCCAAGTGTTTGGCGAGCTATGTTTTTAATCTTCGTTGGTTTAACTTACATAAATTTAGAGTACTATCAACAATTGTAGGTAAATTAGAAATACGTAGAAGACAGTACATCTAGAGGACATTCCATGTTCCCCAAACTCCCTGGTGTTTTTTTTTTTATTGAAGTTAAAAATAAATAATCAAATAGCGTATAAAAAGGGAGGTCTGGGGGACATGGAATGTCCTCCAGGTGCTCGGCAAACTACATGTTTTATATTTGTTAGTTTAACTTAGATTAATTAAGAATACTATCAATAATTTTAATCAAATTGAATATACGTAGAAGACAACGTACTTGGAAGACATTCCATGTCCTCCAGATCGCCTTGTGTTCTTCTTTTTACTGAAGTTAAAAATCAATAAATAACCCTATAATTAAAGATAGTTTAAAACTACATAAAAAAGAACCACCTACGTTTTTAGTATTCGTTGGTTAAACTTAGATACATTTAGAGTACTATAAATAATTTTAATAATAAATTAGAAATACGTAGAAGACAGTACACCTGGAAAACATTCCATGTCCCACAGACTCCCTGGTGTTCTTCTATTTATTGAAGTATAAAATAAAAAACATCCTTTTAATCAAATAGAACATAAAACAACATAAATAAGGGTCACCAGAGGGTCTGGGGGACATGGAAAGTCCTCTAGATGGTCGGCAAATTACATTTTTAATATTCGTTTGTTTAACTTACATAAATTAAGGTTACTATCAAGAATTTTAGGTAAATTACAAACGTAGAGGACAGTGCAACTGGAGGACATTCCATGCCCCCCCAGACCTTCTGGTGTTCTTCTTTTTGTCGAACTTAAAAACAAATAAACATTCTTCTAATCAAATAGAATATAAAACAACATAAAAAACAACCCCCAGGGGGTCTGGGGGACATGGAATGTCCTCCAGGTGCTTAGCAAACTACTTTTCTAATATTCGTAGGTTAAACTTACATAAATTAAGAGTACCATAAATATTTTTAGCTAAATTAGAAATACATAGGAGACAGTGCACCTGGAGGACATTCCGAAAATAACACCAGGGGAGTCTGGGGGACAGACTCCCCTGGTGTTATTTTTATTAAAGTAAAAAATCAAAAAACATCAAATAGAGTATAAAACAACATAAAAAAGAACCACCATGGAGGGCATGGAATGTCGTCCAGGTTTAATGCAATCTATGTACCCTTAATTTTTACTGAAAAATCCTAGCATTTTTAATTTTCTAAAAATCAATTTATATTGAAACAAAACGTTAAAAAAAACGTAATATATGCATTGTCTTTTACGTATTTCTAATTTATCTAAAATTATTGATGGTACTCTTAATTTATGTAAGCTAAAACAACGAATATTAAAAACGTAGTTCGCCGTTCACCTGGAGGACATTCCATGTCTCCCAGACCCCCTGGTGGTTCATATTTATGTTGTTTTATAGTCTATTTGATTAGAGGAATGTTTATTTATTTTTAACTCCAATAAAGAGAAGAACACCAGGGGGTCTGGGGGACATGGAATGTCCTCCAGGTGCTCGGCGAACTACGTTTTTAATATTTGTTGGTTTAACTTACATAAATTTAGAGTACTATCAATAATTTTAGGTAAATTAGAAATACGTTGAAGCCAATGCAACTGGAGGATATTCCATGTCCCCCAGAACCCCCGGTGTCCTTCTTTTTATTTAAGTTAAAAATCAATAAACATCCCTCTAATCAAATAGAGTATAAAACAACATAAAAAAGGACCACCAGGGGGTCTGGGGGACATGGAATGTCCTCCAGGTGCTCGGCGAAGTGTGTTTTTAATATTTGTTTGTTTAACTTACATCAATTAAGAGTACTATCAACAATTTTAGGTAGTTACACCATCTTCGGTCATCTACCAGAAGGACAGTACAAGTTAAAAAAAACAGGTTTAAAATGTATAAGTTAAAAAATAAAATATTGCTAATTAATTAGTCATTGAATAAAAGAATTATTTTGAGAATTAGTTGGAGTGGTGTTCTCCGATAGCTTACATTGTAGGTTTCCTCACTCATGTGCATGTAAGTTTTTACAAAACAATTTCACACTCTTCTATTTTTATATTTTCTCTCAGTTTTCTTTTTTTATAACAGTGTGTCGCCATCTGTTGATCCAGTAGTCTATTAACAATTTATATTATATTTGCATACAATGGCCTAAACGTTAGGTTTGTCTGTTCGTTTAGAATATAGTTACCTTTTTTCTTCCTTTTTTCAATTTCCAGGTTTTCAGTAATATCATTTGCATGCCCTTCGTTTCTTTGTGCAGCACTTTTGTGTGTTTTTCAATTGAGCATGTTATTTCCCTTTTGTGTTCCATGACCCTTTTCTTTATATAATAGTTCGTCCAGTTTCTCCCACATATGTTGCTCCACATTAGCATTCCAGCAAGTATACACCACTTCTCTGCATCTTTTCTATGTTGTCTTTTGTGTTCTGTAGTTGTTGTAAGAGATTATTGTGTTTTTTTATGGCTAAAGTTATGTTGTGAATAGGTGATGGATCTGTATATTTGGTCTTTGTCTCTTTCTTTTATTTTTTAATTTTTTATCCTATATTGTATTTTTGCTAGTTCTTCTTCTTTGTATCCGTTATTCTTCCCTATGGTCTTGATTATGTCTAACCACTCCAACTGATTCTCAAAATAATTTTTTTATACAATAATTATATTTTTTAATTTATACATTTTAAACTTGTTTTTTTTTACTTGTATTGTCTTTCCTGTAGCTGCCCGAAAATGGCGTAACTGCCGAAATCGATCGGACCGAATAATTAAGAATAAAAAAACAAACTCAAAGAACGTATTTTTCTTTAAACCCACTTAATATTGAAAACTCCTTGATAGAATGTCACAACAATATAAATTTTAGGTAAATTAGAAATACGCAGAAGACAGTGCACCTGGAGGACATTCCATGTCCCCCAGACCCCCTGGTATTCTTCTTTTTAATGAGGTTAAAAATCAATAAACATCCCTCTAATCAAATAGAGTATAAAACAACATAAAAGAGAATGTCCTCCAGGTGCATTGTCTTCTGCGTATTTCTAATTTACCTAAAATTTTTGATAGTACTCTTAATTGATGTAAGTTAAACCAATGAATATTTAAAACGTAGTTTGCCGAGCACCTGGAGGACATTCCATGTCCCCCAGACCTTCTGGTGGTCCTTTTTTATGTTGTTTTATACTCTAGTTCATTATACAATTATGTATTGATTTTTAACTGTAATAAAAAAAAACACCAGGGAGTCTTGGGGACATGGAGTGTCCTCCAGGGACACTGTCTTTAACGTATTTCTAGTTTACCTAAAATTCTTGATGGTACTCCGTGTCCCCCAGACCCCCTGGTGGTCCCTTTTTATGTTTTATACTCTATTTGATTAGAGGGATATTTCTTGATTTTTATCTTAAATAAAAAGAAGAAAATCAGGGGGTCTGGAGGACATGGAATGTCTTCCAGGTGCACTGTCTTCTACGTATTTCTAGTTTATCTAAAACTCTTGTTGATACTCTTAAGTTAAACCAACAGACACGAAAAACATAGATTACCGAGAACCTGGGGGATATTCCATGTCCCCTAGACCCCCTGGTGGTCCTTTTTTTATGTTAATTGACACTCTATTTGATTAGAGGGTTATTTATTGATTTTTAACTTCAATAAAAAGAAGAACACCAGGGGGTCTGGGAGACATGGAATGTCATCCAAGTACTTGGTAAACTACGTTTTTTATATTCGCTGGGTTGACTTAAACAAATAAAGGAAAGATTTTTAGCTTAATTAGATTCTCTTTTTATTGTAAAAAATTAGGAAACATCTCTGTGTACAAATGAAGTATAACACAACAGGAATGCAAATAAAGGAGTACCTGGAGGACTTGGAGATCGGGAGAATAGGGAATGTTTTTCAAGTACACTGTCATTAAACAGGAATGTGATTATTTACAATAAAAGAAGGATTTGGAGAACATGGAAATTCATCCAACTTGTAGAAAAATCATAATAATATTTTGCAGTTTCTGTAAAATTGCCAAAGATAAAGGTATACATACTCTATCGATACATCGTATTAAGAGTACTTTCCAAAATTTTAGGTGAATTGGAAATGCGTAGAAGACAGTGCACCTGGAGGACATTCCATGTCCCCCAGACCCCCTGGTGTTTGTTTTTTATGTTCTTTTATACTCTATTTGACTAAAGGGATGTTTACTGGTCTTTAATTTCAATAAAAAGTAAAACACCAAGGGGTCTAGGAGACATGGAATGTCTTTCAGGTATATTGTGTTTTACGTAGATCTTATTTACCTAAAATTCTTGATGGTCCTCTTAATTTATCTAAGTTTAACCGACGGACACGAAAAACTTAGTTCACCGAGTACCTGGGGGACATTCCATGTCCCCCAGACTCCCTGGTGGTCCTTTTTTATGTCGTTTTATAGTCTAATTCATGATAGGATTAATTATTGATTTTTAACTTTAATAAAAAGAAGAACACCAGGGGGTCTGGGAGACATGGAATGTTCTTCAGGTGCACTGTCTTCTACGTATATCTAATTTACCTCAAATTGTTGATAGTACTCTTAATTAATGTAAGTTAAACCAACGAATATTAAAAACATAACTTGCCGAGCACCTGGAGGACATTCCATGTCCCCCAGACTCCCTGGTGGTCCTTTTTTATGTTGTTTTATACTCTTTTTGATTATAAGAATATTTATTAATTTTTAACTTCATTAAAATATGAACACCAGGGGGTCTGGGGGACATGGAATGTCCTCCAAGTGCACTGTCTTCTACGTATATCTAATTTACTTAAAATTGTTGATAGTACTCTTAATTTAACTAAGTTAAACCACCGGACACGAAAAACGTAGATTACTGAATACTTGGAGGACATTTCATGTCCCCCAGACCCCCTGGTGATCCTTTTCTATGCTGTTTTATACTCTTTTTGATTATAGGAATGTTTATTGATTTTTAACTTCAATTAAAAGAAGACCAGGGGGTCTAGGGGATATGGAATGTCCTCCAGGTGCACAGGTCTTCTATGCATTTCTAGTTTATCTAAAATTCTTGTTGATACTCTTAATTAACCTAAATTAAACCAACAAATATGAAAAACGTAGTTTGTCAAATACCTGGAGGATATACTGAAGTAGATACCCTGTAGTACGTAGCTGTGTATCTGAAGAAAATATCATGTTCCCAAAATTGCCATCATTTTATAAAATTCTTGTGTTTTAGAGCTAAAATGGGCTAACTACTAAAGTAACTGTTTTTAATATTTCAAAAGTTACAACCACTTTTTATATTGTTTTTATTCTCTGTTTACATTTTACTTGTTCGTTGATTTTATTTATAATTATGAATAAATAGTTTTAAATTTCTAATAAAAAAATTATTGAAAACAAAAATTAAAGATGAAATCATTAAATAAGGGGCATAAAATAGGAGGCCTGAGAGACGTGGAATGTCCTCCTGGTATTCTGAAAACTTTAAACGCAGTTTATAGTACTTAAGTAACTGTAGAGTTTATTTTTACTCTATTCTAATAAAAAATGTTTAACTTTTCAAAGAATTTACAATAATTTGGGTAAATGAAAGAATGGTTACGTTCTTTGATATATTTATTCGATTTGTTGTACATCATCGCGTCGATTTTGGCGTTTCAGGACATCCTCAGGTACCTAAAAGGCTAAGATGTAGACTATTACCAATTCAAATGTGTTGTAATATTAAAAGCATCATAATTTTGTATTTTCTGATAATTCATTATTAACTTCACTTATCAAACCACATATTTTTAAATTGTCTAAATGCCCAACAGAAGAAAGAAAAAGCTACATGAACAGCGACTACTCAACCACCTGAATTTTAGAAGATAAGAGACTAAGAACTGAAGCAACTCATAACAAAAAAAAAGCGAAGAACTGAAGAAACGAAAAACAGAGAGGAATATATAGAAAAAAAGGAACTTCTAACTGAAGTTAAGAGCAATTTAAAAGAAGAATTTAAACCTTTCATATCCCCAAGATCAATATCTTCCACCAAAGAATACGAACAAGAACTGAATACAATAATATCTATAAGAAGAAACATTGGCTAAAAAGAAGAAAAACTAATGAAGATACATCATTAAGTAAACACAATATCACTTTAGCCATAAAAAATCACAAGAACCTACTACAACACCTTCAGAACGCAAAGGACGGTATGTGGGAAAGATCGAACGCTCATTAGAAAAGCGACTAAAAGAACATAAAAAAGACACAACACACTTAGTCATAGGGAAACACCTGCATAACAGTAGACATCAAATCAAAGGAGAAAACACCAGAATTCTTCATTACGAAACCAAAGGCATGGAAATGCTACCTTTATTGAATAGTAAGGGCTTGCCCGAGTCAACGAGCTGCAAACCTCCGAGGGTACGCAGCTATGTTTTAATAGACCTATTCTAATTTAAGCCACTTCATACTAAAAGAAGTATCCCATTCCCAAATCAAAAAAGATCACCTATAGTAGCATACACAAGAACACCATCATATAAAATCAATCAAATTATATACAAAAGTACTGCTAACAAACACACTAAAAATAACGGACAAAGAAATGATCGCACGGACCTAGAAGACATAAATAAAATCAACATCCTCAGAATTACCACAAAACAAGAGCACTACTCTTAGCAGACATATATATGTGGACAGTAACTACAACCTAATAAAATATATGAAAACATAGAACAAGTATGTGGAATTAAAGCAGGACAAAATAATAAACTACCTCGACCTCACAATTGCAAGAGAAAACCAACTAAATGAAGCAGATTTTAGGTTATTTACACCAAACGAAGCAGATATCAGCACATCGAATATCGAGGGCTTGTCCGGGTCAGTGAGCAGTGAAGCTGCGATCATTAATTTTAATTATTGTAACATTTCACTAATTAGTCTTTTATTAAGGTTGTGTTCTGTATTCTATTTCTAAATAAGAACGGAATTTATATTTTTACTGTTTGATAACCAATTGTACCCAAAGTTTGTTTCATTTATTTGACAACCAGTCAAATAACCTAGTCTAACTTTTAATTGTCAAATAAGTGATTGGAAGTGGGTGGTATGGTTGGTTTATATGTTGTTAAAACATAGATTCCAAGGGCATATTTCCTGAAAAGCAATTAGATGAGAATATTTTTATTTAAAATAAATTAAAAATAAACTTCCTGGCTTAAACTTAGAGCAGAATGAGCAAAATAAAAATAAAGAAACGGTACGATAATTTATAGCAGCCACGGGTTTAGTATCCCAATGATATAAATCGATTTAATCGTGTGTTTACGGCACGATAAAAATCGTGTCACGCTCGACGTCCCATCAGAAAATAGGTGATATATCAAGAGATTTAATGGAACATCAGAGACAGTCGAGTTAGTCACTTTAAAATAATATTGTTAAGAGGCAAGAGGTTGTAAACCTACATTTATGAAGATATCCAAGTCCATTATTCTTAATTTCACGTCTTACTTTTCTTCACATGCAACTTTCTTCTTCGCGTGCTTAATTTTCCAAATTTTTATCACTACATCGCGTATTCAGCTCCAACTACCATCAGCTCACTTTTTTCATACCAGCAAAAACTTCACTACCTACTCAACACCTCCGGAGGTCTACTACTATTATTATTATAGTTTCTTCCACTGGTGCCAGTCCAATTAAAACACCTGTACGTACGACAGTAAAAACAAGCAAAAAAATTTAATGTGCTCGACCTGATGTCAAATGTCAAGCAGTCAGGTAAAGCGTAGCATTCCTCGAACTTGTAAATCTCGAATTTAAAATGTGTGAGTGTGTGTCTTATCGAGATGGTATCGCGCTCGCGGACGCGACTTCTTGATGGAGTACACGCGAGTCGGAGAGTTACTGAAGATGATCCGGTCGTGTGAAGAAGTGGTAGCTGCGATCGTGGCCTCTGAAGATTGCCACTGCCAAGGAGGACGGTCAGTGTTGGTGCTGAAGCCGCGGCTGCACCAAACACCTCTCTTAATTAATCCGGTGCTCGATTGTTTGCATTTTTCGGAAGCCGACCGGCGCCTTCGACCATTCTTCCCTCTACCTCCATTGTTGTCTTCATAATGGATTTATTCAAAATCATTTGCTGAACTTTCAAACCTTTTTATTACCGACGAACGTGCGTTATGAGTCCCATGTTCTATAAAATTTTCTATAATGTCTATAAGCCAGTACTGCAAACTAATTTATATATATATATATATATATATATATATATATATATATATATATATATATATACGTTATTTCTGTTGACTTATAATACAGAAAAAAAAACGTAAGTAAAAAGTTATTAAAATTATAAAATTTGTAAGTACCAACTAGAAATGCGTAAGTGACAGAATATCTAAAAGACATTCTATCTCCCCCAGACCCCCTGATAGTCTCTCTGTTATGTTTTTTTTGAATATATTTCATATTAAGATTATGAGAAATTTAATGAATGTTCTTCAATTATAACGCTATTAAATATAATTAAAAAGGAATCATCGGATGCACTGCAACTTACATACGTATCTTATTAACGGAAATCATGATGACACTGGGGGCTAAGGCTCCCCAGGCTCTCCTTACTTTACCTGAATTTACATAACATTGTTTCCTCTCCTATAAATAAAACTTGGAATACCTGGGGGGCGTAACCCCCTATAGCTCCGCTTTCAGTATAAAATATTAAGTTTACATCCTTCATAAGTAACTACATTTTTCGTATTCGTTAGGTTAACTTACATAAATTAAGAATACCATCAAGAATTTTAGGTAAATTAGAAATAAATAGAAGACAGTGCACCTGGAGGACATTCCATGTCCCCCAGACC
>JAUIMW010002672.1:0-10406 GCA_033557785.1 Enochrus cinctus | reverse complement strand
TTTAAAATTAATTTAATTGAATAATATCAAAAAGTAAATATTCCAAAGCACAAGATTTTTCACATGAAGAAGATAAAGAATCCTTTTAGATAAATTTTTTTAAATCTTTTCTGTGTCCAGATTTCAGAGGAGTGCTGTTGCTATATTGGAAATATGTTTCTAAACTGTAAATTTTATATTGTTTTTAAAGAAATTCGTATTTACTTCCACAAAACTTAAATATTTAAAACCAATGAAAACGCCTATAGGCGTATAAAGAGTTGATATTCTATCAAAGCTATTTATTTAAAAAAAGTAAAATTAAAGTAATTCGATTAGCTTTGATTCCACCAATACCAGTTGGAATTAGAATAGAATCGAATATTTTATATTATTTTGACACAGAACTAAAACTCAAGAACGCATAAAGGGGGTTACATTTTATAACAATGATTACATTTTGAATGTACGGTATTTTTGGGTAAGAATGCTTACATCAAAAACTAAAAAAAATGCGTTTTTAGTCCCTATTCTTAAAATCTTTAAAATCTTAATATTTAAAAAACATTATACATATGGTTAACTTAAATAGAAAACTTTAGTGCAATGCTTATTTAACTACAGCGAAGTTCACAAGTTTCGAGTAATAATTTTTTAACTTATGACAACGAAATCCCTTCCAATCACAAGAAAAAAGTAGTTGAAGTAAATGTAATTTTGACTGTACCAAAAAACGAGCGGAATAACAGCTTCCAGCGGTCCGAGCGAATCGAGTCATAACATTTATTTTTTTTGTATAGTAATACTGATATGTATTTTGTTTAATAAATATTTATTATTGTGCAAATAAATAATTTATTTAAAAAGAAAAGCGGAAAGAATAATGAAAATAAATGGGTACGGTAAAATGTAAAATGAAACAACGGTGGGTGAGGGCTTCAGTACCATAAAATTTGAAATAACATAAGCCATTACTAAAATAAATACAACAATAAAAGTTTATTAGTTAGAAGCATAATTAAACTTTGCAAGTGAACCGTGACGTGATACTTCCGAGTTTAACGGGTCGTACCAAAATAACGGTCACTTACCTAGGCTAATGCGATACCGTATCTTAAAAAACAACGCGACTTTACTCGTATTCTACAGAATCATAAACAGGTTATTTTTGTTTAGCAAGTTTTATATACAAAATTTTTTGTAATTAACTTTAGTTAATTAAAATTTATTTTGTTATTACACTTTTCCAAGAATTAATTAATTTTAATTGTAAAAGCTGTAAGTACTTTTTCCAACATTTAAATTTTGGCCAATTTTAAGGAAATCTTAACAGTCTATGTTATTGATGAATAAAATAGTATCTTTCATTTTACAATATTTTAAAATTTCCATATTTATTAAAAAAAAGTAGCTCTAACTAAATCCATGTTTCAAAAATACGACTTATAGTAGATGTAGAAATTTAATTTAAATTTAAGAAATTTTTTATTCTACAAATGTCTATAATTAGTAAAAAAAAACGTTAAAACATTACGCTGCAATAAAAAGGTTTAATTCAAAGAACATATATTTCATACATGTAATTAAGTTATGATAAAGTTCCACTTAACTTTAACGAACAAGGGCATATCTTCGATCTTGGACTTACAACGCTTGAAGTTATCTGTTGATCTTTCTCAAAAAACGCGTTCACCGTAACACATGCACACATTGTAGTGGGAAAATCTCATGCACTTGACTTGAGAACTTGAAGTATAATGAGGGTCACTGCAGGAATTCCGTAAATATAACCCTTACTAATTTTTAAATATAACGATTCTCCCCTGCTTTGCTCCGAGAATATACACAACGCTAAGTTTTATTTTTAATTATAAATAGGCTGAGTGTTACAATACTAAATACAGGTAAAAAATAAAACTCACCCATGGATTTGTTATTGGAACCTCCAGCTAAGACCTAGCTGTTAGAACGACGATAATATATCCCAGTTCTTAAATTTTTATTACCTACATACAATTTGGAGCTGTGGCCATAAAATTTAGAAATATATATGTGGAAAAGTTTTAATGGCTTCTTAAGGTCTCTTGTGTGCGTGTCAGAACGTAGACCCATAAATATATACATTCAAGAAGCCTATTCTTGTTGTCAAAGGGCCGGACCGAAGTTTGGGTTACGAAATGATTAATGTACCCAAAAACCATAAAACTATACTCGTAATTTGTATTCCACGCTATCACGGTAATAATCATACGCACCTTCTCCGTAAATAAAATTTAATATTAGTTTTGGAGACACATGTTAGTTATTTTACAGCAAGAATGCTGTTAGTTCCATATAATTAAAATTTAATTAAGGAGATGATCCTATATTACAAGGAATAATATGTGTTTTATTCCACGATTAAACGACTAGATGAAATATACTTTTATTTTCGATGAAAAATATCTATAGTTTTAAAGTATAAAAAATGTAAAAATATCAAATGGATTAATGCCAGGAAAAATGGAACTCTCGTAAATCAAAAGTAAAATATTTTCTGTTTCAATCTGCATTTCTATTGTTCATGTGAACAGGTGCTCCGACCTTGAGGGTCAAAACTCCCACCACAAACGTTATGTTATTTAAACAATAGGCCGTAAACCGGGCACGTCGTGACAAACCCATAACAGCATTAATTTGACGCACTTTCTCGTTTTTCATACTCGCCTATTACATCAAACCGATCGATAACCAGTAAATTATTGCACGAAGTCTCAAGTGCCAACTGTTTCTTGTTTAGATATTTCGTAATTGTGGTATGTAACTTGAGCCCGACACTTTTTTCCAAGATTTTGTTTTAATTTTTAGACTTCTTGTGTATAAGAAAACGAATTTTTCATTTGTTGATTTCAAATCGAAGAAAACATTATTTTTGAGATTACTTCTTAAAAAACTGAATTTAAACATATTTCAAAGCAATAAATCACCCATTTACAGCACTTTCTCTGTTTCTATATAGTCAATACATTATACTAGAATAAATCAATAGAACTGGGATACGGAAATGGAAGTTGAAAAAAAAAGAAAATATTCACTAACAAAAGAAGCTGTATTTTTATTGCCTCTCATATAATATAAATGTTACTTTACAACAATTACAATTATAATTACAATTATTTTAACCTAAATCTGATATATTTCATGAAAAACAGTAGTGCAGCAACAAAGTAACAAGAGCACATAATTTAAAGTGTTTGTTACTGCAACTGTATCTATAAAAATTATAACAGTCAATATAATATTTTGAGATCAGTTCAATATACATCACAGATGTTAACCAATATATTATGTATTTTTAATTTAAACGTCTCAAAATTATTATTATTACACAAAATTCGACAAGACTTGAATCACTGACTTGGTCACAGATAAACCGATTAAAGCAGCACTTTAAAGCTTGTTAACAGCCAAGTAACATTATCGAATTCAATTGTATGCCTTAAAATGAGTTTATCATTTTTGCTTAAAACCAAATACCATATAAGTTCCATTGTAACTTACGAACAGTTAAATAAAAGAATCTTACAGCCAAGTAAATAAACAAATACCAAAAAAGGCCAATGTAATAAAAGAGGCTTTCAGCCAAGTAGTATTAATAATTTGTTTACCAAAGTGTCAAGAGTTCAAACTCTGTAATGACATTTCAAAAACTGGCTGTCCTGTGAATAATTAAAAAAATCCTGGCATTTTTCTAAGCTGCCCAGCTTAATGATGCAAACCTCAATTTTGAAAATAAAATTTGTACTAAACTTTATCTTTGGATTAAGTAGTAAGAATTATAACACATTACAGAGCCGTTCTCAGTATTAAAAATATAAATTTATAAAAGAATCTCCCCTTAAACTAAGTTAATATTAATTCCAATATAATACAGAATTTGTACCTTTCTCCTTGCTTGTGTTTGAAAGTCTCTTGCGATATTGCTATTTTTTTATTATTATTTTTTAAGCCAAGAAACTGACAAACATTTTGTTACTAAAATCACAGTTTTACATTAATCTAATATTGATACACCTTTTAGTTTGCTTAATGTTTAATTAAAAAAACCTTACGGGACGTTTAAAATATTTTTGAAATATATTTGTTTAATATAGATTGAATTAATAAATAAATAATTTGTTAAAATATATTACTAAAATTAAAAAAGAATTTAATTTTATGATTTGCCTTAAATAGATTTTTTATTTTTTTTTTTTAATATTTTTGCCACTAACAAAAATATTTTGTTAGTAGTTCTTAATAAAAATCTGTTTGTTTCTTAGTGGTACCCGCGTGAAGCTTATACCACTGAGTCACAGCCATATTGAAATTGTACTTTCATTAATAATAATAATGGTCTTGATTTACATAAATATTTATGTAGTATATATCTAATGCAGAAATATTATTAAAAAACACCTAATTATTTTAAATTGTCTCCAATTTAATTATATAAAAACCAAATATGCTTTAAATTTTTAGGAATTTAAATTTTGTTAAAATATTGCTGCATCAGAAATATAATATTACAGAAGAGGTATGTATTCGAAAAACCAAAATGCGTAAAAATTGGTCCCTAACAGGTTTGAAAATAAATGAAAACAAAATATAACCGGAGATTATAACGAAATTCATCTAATTTAAAAATAAATACAAAAAAAATCTAAATGTTAAACAATATTTATAAACTCAAAAAAATTTACAACTAAAAATAATATAATTTTCTCTTTCAAAACCTAAAATTGTACTGTACATAATATTTTGAAGAGATCGAATTTGTAACAACAAGTTGGGAGTGGGGAGTGAATCAGTTTTGAATTTTAACTTGCTGCTGGATTGCAATGGGAGGTCGGTGCTGTTTGAGAAGATGGTCTTGTGGTTTGTTGTTTCTTAGCGAAAGAATTATCAGCGTGTTTTCTAAGCGCCATAAAATCTGAAACAAAATAAAAATTAGTTAATGTGAATATAAACGGGCTGATATGTATGTGTATTAAAATAGATTTATTTGTACGTTCTGTGTATTCAAGAAAAAGTATTATTACGATTTTCTATATTATCTACATATATTTATGTATACATTAGCTTGTAAGTAAACAAGATTTGGCGGGAACGTGGCGTGTCCTTATTCAGTTATAACGTGTTTTTTTTTTTCGCGAAAAGCTTTGGCGATACTACAAACAAAACAATGTGAAGGTCGATATTACTTGGTGAATATTTATTAGCGTCTCAGTCCACATGTTGCGCGACATCTTGCGCTGAAGTTTTCGATTTTTAACGAGTAATAAAATACTACGATCTCTTCCCGCCAATTCCAGAATCTGAACCGTTACAACTTTTACTATAGCTCCGGGAAGTGCGTAGTTGTATAGTAAGATAAGTAAAAAACAACAATCTCTATCCTGTTTTCTGTACGAGAGTTTATCGTTGACGGATGCTGTTTAGTGCGTCATTGTAAATGCAATATTTAGAATTATGATAATGATTTAATTTTTCACAAGTAGCAAAATCGTAGATATATAGCTAAATTTTAGTTGCCAAGAGTTGATGTTATTTACACAAAGAAAAAGTAGTGAAATTGTTGGAAGCTCGGTGTTTTTATAACGAGTAGTACAATAACTTTTTTTCGAATCAATATTTAATTAATTACACTACCCTGGGGCGTAAAACGAGATACTATAATCTGATTTCAGAAGAGGAGGAGGACTTGTAGATGTACAACACACTACGTGAGAGTACTAACGGGTTAACGAACTTCCCAAGGTGATCCACCTCGAATGCGTGTCGGTGCGTGTCCATCCCGGAGGAGATGAAGAAAAAGCCCAAAAAAAACTAAGAGTCAACCGATTGGACGTTGTAGTAAGAGAAAGAAGGCGACGCCATACAGACCACTATACCCCTACAACCCCCTACCATTCGATGATGATCTTGTAGTAAGTTTTACTCAGCTAGGTGGACCGGTTCCGCATACGGTAAAAAACTCTTGGACTATTATCAATACTTTTTCTTTTGTAATAAACATGTAGGAGGCTTTTCATAGTACTGATTATCAAGCCCACTACAAATTATCAGACATAAAAAGAGCATTGAAACACGCGCCTACTTATCTATGAAATATATTCTTCGTAGGGTTTGTCATTTCAATGAGAGTCGTAAACGTGACAGTTGACAGAAAATGAAGGTCGTCTTATCTATTTTAGGGACTATTTGCAATTCATAACCTTGACGGTAATTTACAACTGCTACTTGTTATTCCATCTTGTATTTTTCTAAAGAGATGAGATAATTTAGTGTGTCAAATTTAAAAGGAAAAGGCGGTTATGGGAATTGCTTACTGACATCCCAATTAATTTACCATAGGTACTTAAAATATATTATAAAGACATTAAAAAGACATTTGGGTTATACGGAAACATTTTTATTTTATCTCGTCACAGTAGCGTCGTTGTTGGCTTTATAAAATCTACCAATTGTTTGTTGGTATTTCTATTTGTCAGTGAATGCAATGTAGGTACCAAAAGTACTTCTATTATAAAATAGATTCATTCAGTACCGCACGTTCATGTGTTTCTTCCAAGGGTTCACTGAATTTGCAAGGAAGAGAATAGAAAAAGGTCATGCCACAAGTTAAAAACTTGGATGTAATGCGGACATGCAAGCAATAATAATAAAAGGGGTGCAAACACGTGTCGCTTCCACCTATAGAAAAGTGCATTCAATTAAGAGCTATCCCACCCTTCCGAGCAAAAGCTTCGTGCAGTGCACCGAGTCTTTGTCCAGAGGTTCTCACGACCACTATGTATTACAAACCCTCATCTCGTGCATTTCGGATTTATTTAAGATGTTAATACGCACACCGACAATCTCTCAATTCTGTCCTCCAGTTGCCTCGTTCTTTTTCCCATGCGCGTAACACTACGCAACGCGTATGGTGACCCAGTTACATCCGGGTAACTTGTAATAAAAATGAATGAACAAAAGGCGTCGAAAAGAGGACGTTAACCGGAGCAATTATTAATACACTCCCTCTGCGCTCGTATTGCATGTGAAGACATATGCTTTTATCGGCATCTTTGAATGATGCATCCGCATTGTTCTTAAAAACGTGCGTTAATAACTATACCACATGTTCCAATGTTTACGTTACTGCGTAATAGTAAAGAGTCAATAAACTCGTGAATTAAAAATTCTTATTGTAGCTTCATTCCCGACAAATTTTATTTTCACACAAATGTTTCGTTTTTAGTCCCTTGAACTAGGTAGGTAGTTTCGTAATTTTTGTTAATAAAAAAAACTAAAGAGAAATAGTACTAGGCTTCATATCGGATCGTTTTCTTTTATTGGTAGTTACTACAGCGACAATCAACGAAATTTATGTGGGTAATTTAAATAAAATTCAAATTATTAATAACTAGTTAAACTATTATTTTTGTTTAATTTACGGGCATTAATCCTGACAAACTTGACACTCTAATTATTATTTAGTTGCATCTTATCAGTTTACCCGATAAGAGTGCATTTACATTAAACTCATTTGCTCAAGGTCGCATGCTACATACATATAATTACTTGAGGTGGCTGATAACAAAATGTGTCACTTTTCTAAAATAAGAACTTTTGGTCACTCTACTGCCCAAAAAAATATAAATTTTTAAGCTGATGTTCAGGCTCAGATACATCATTAAAAAATCGCTTGCGGGAAAGTAAAAACGTAACAACCTTTCAAGGAGGAACAAATCTTTAGATTGAAATAGCCAGTCAATTGCATTATATATACAGTGTGTAATTGGTGTTAACATAGCTTGGTCGACTTTGCTTTATTATATAATTGAAGACTGGAAGGACTTAGTGCACGTGTTCGCTTAAACGTTAGTCAATTGGTATTCAAGACGCGTCACGCCTCAACAACAACATATTTTATATAGGGTAATTCCATATTCGGTCCTCCTTCGCTCCGGAGCAGATGTTCAGATCGGGCCAGTCAATTAGTATTGTTTAAAGTTCAAATATTGTGCGAACGGTTCTTTGCACTAACTAGCCGTAGCAAACAGGAAAAAAGGTGGGCCAAGATGGTCACGGAACATGATATTTTATCATAATACTCAATGTCTGCAAGCTCTTTTTTCCTTCTTCCTTACACAGGCGTGTCATCAATACGGATCGATTTGCATAACCTGACACCTTTGTTTAACTAAATGAGCGGGTTTACCCTAGGATGTGGGTTGGTTATGGTTACTCTTGCCATTTAATTTCTTCTGACAGGCCTTAAAATAAAAAACTTTCATGATTTATTGAGAGTGTAGGATAAGCTTTTTTCAGTACTTGCAAAATAATAACTTGAATGCAGTTTGGTCGCTAAAAAAGCCACAACACATTCTTCGACCAGCTCACATCAAGCAAATAAACGTCAGATGTTAATGGAAAAACAAACAGACTTTACTCAATAACAAATAATCTGTAGCATATGTTTTCGTGAAAAATTAGGTCGCGAGCATTTGTTAGTTCCATCAACTACTTTTGTCGTATAAAAACATTTTGCCTGCTTAATTGACGAGTTTTTTGTTCGTCGTGAATTCCTAGAAATTAGGACAACACATACATAAACGCACTTCGTAGTATTCTTTGTGTAGCTTAGTAAAATTTTCCTAAGCGATTTCCACGAATTTTGAAACTTCATACATTAATTTCCGCGAATTGAAGCTTATCTCCCATATGGGATTTTTAAAGGAATTTTGCAAATATAGTGTGCGGTTTTGGTTTAAAATTCCTTAATTAGTTTCCTTGTCAGTCGAACATTTAATTAAATGCTTAGAAGACGTCATAAAACGCAAAACTGGCTACGTGACTGCTAAATTGATAAAAGTGATGTTATTATGCCTTAAAATGCAATTTAATCTTTAGAGGTCTTCAGGGCATCATATCTTTTTTGCATTTGATACAGCTGCAACGGATTAAACTGTAAATTGTTTAATGTGGATAACAGCAACTTCACATCTTTAGATTCTTTGTCTATTGCTTTAAAATAAGCACGTCTAAAATATGAGGTTATCTCTCTAAAATTGACAAGTATTAATTGAATATCCTAATCGAAATATAAATAAAAACATATCATAATTTCATTTATGCATAATAAAAAGGGGGGGAAGTGTTATTCTTAGTAATTAATTGCAGCAGAAGAGGTTGATGAACATATGCACACAATTTATTTTTGCCTTCGCTGACAGATGTAAACAAAACTTGCATTGACTTTTACTATTTTTAAAGTGTTAATTACGTTGTGCCAAGGAGCAGGCGGAAAAAAAGAAGACCGTCACGTGCACGCAGCAGTGTGCAAACAAACAATGCAAGACAATCCCCCAACAGCGCAAAGGCAGTGATTCAAGCACCCCACACAAAGACGCGCAGCTTGTGAGTTGAGCACCTCTGGAGCAAGTTAGTTTAAAAATAGCACCTTCTCTCCAACACAGTGGCTTCTTGCGGATTGTACTGGAAGCCATGCGTATTACGCCCGTGCCTCAAAACGGCTTCTGTTTATAGAGATTAATATACTGTTTACCATACGATATAACTTTCAGATAAGGTCGACTTGGTAGTTTTTGTTTATTTTTGTTTTGGCCATGGTAGGTCAAGCTCTGCGTTATTATTTTTAGTACACCTCCGATCCAAAAAGCCCCCAAACGAATAACGTTCGATTCCGGCCACCCCTTAGATAAACAATGAAAAGATTCGCGTGGGTCTATAATCGATAAATATCCCCTATGTCCTTTGTGAGCTCTATAAAAGGGGACGATTTCGCGTACGCACATTAATTAATCCATTGTCAAAAGGAGCATTGCACCCGATCGATTTCATACAGAGAAAAACCGTTAGCCCGAACACCCCCTCTTAATCATATGTTAAAAGTTGCACCCCACAACTGTCATAAATAGATGTACCTTTAACATATCAGCCGGGACCGCTTGCATCTGTCTCGAATATCGAACAGCTGGTCGTGTGGGATATGGCACATACCTAAATTTAATTTATTAGACTTTTTTTAAATGCCCCTTTGCATATCCGGTCGGCACTCGCTCAAAAATTTGCTGTAAAAAAAGCCATTAGTTTTTTTCAATCTGCACATTCCTATCATATTACCGACTGATGGATTTTTACGCAAAATGATATTTTTAGATTCAACGCATTTTCAATATATAAAAAAGGGATGATTTTGGCAAATAAAATCTGAGATTTGTGTAACTATTTTTTCATTTCAAGTTTATGTTTTATGGATTTATTAAACATTTATCACTCTTATAATCAAAACTTAAAAATTTAATCGCATAATGAATTATTTTCATTAATAAATGATTTTATTTCCTGAGGCAAGTAAATTTTTACTTTCCGTTGTATTTGCATGCATTACAACAATTAAA
>JAUIMW010002671.1:0-10408 GCA_033557785.1 Enochrus cinctus | reverse complement strand
CCTGTTTTTGATCATTCTTTCGTATGTTTTGAACTTTCATGAAGACAGTGCGATTGGTCTGTAGGAGGTTCCCTTATTAGGAATTTTGCTTCTATTGGTATGATAACTTGGGTATTCCAATCTTTATCTACTCCTCACTGGTACCACACCTTGTTATATAGTTTAAGCAGTAAATATTTAGCTAGATAACGAAACATTGTCTAGCCCAGGAGGGGAGTCTGTTGTTTTAGTTTTTATTGCAATATTAAGTTCGTCTTCATTGAAAGACCTTGTTGAGAAGGACGTGCTGTCCTCAACCCAGTCCCTGATATTCATGGGTGGTAACAGATCCATAAATTCTTCTAGCCAGATATCCGGATTAGCATTTTTATTTTCTTTAGTTGCGTAAGTAGCTTATACAATTTAACTGTGTTTCATAATTCAGATGTGGTAGAGTCCTTATTTATGTCCTCATACATAAAGTTTTTGTACTTGCACTGTGCACTCTGCATTCCACCAAAGTGTGCGGTGCCCCTTTATTAGAGTATATGGTGTTTTTTGTGGGATTGATGGCAAAGATGCCATTTCTATATTTTCTAGTTGGTTGTAATTTTGTTGACGGCTGCTTTTGTTGTCATATGTCCAATTCAGAATGTCAATTTCTTTCCGATATTTTCCCCAGTCTGCTCTACTGGTATTCCTCTTATATGTTGGTATATAAGTTGTGAGAGCAGGAGTTGCAGACGTACAAATTATTATAGGCATATGAACCGATCCCAGGCTATCCTGGTGAACTTTCCAGTTGAGGATTGATGCTAGTTTAGGCCAAAATTGCGTCACCATATCGTTCGTTAATTGATCATCCCCAGCTTTGATTTTTTTGCATTAAAACCCCCTCCTATTAGAAATAGTTCCATGTTGATTTTATTTCGGTCCCTCCCATCTAAAAGGTCAGATCTGATTATTTCATAGTCATTAAATTGGAAATTTTTCATTGGTGATATCCATATTTTGGATGGGGGTATTGCATCAAATCTATGTTACGAATAGTTCTAGTGAAGAAGAGTTTGATCTAATTGATCTGGAATTTTATTGGCAGATGCTCGTCGATATTCTATTTTTCTTGTTCATATAAAATGTTGTCTAGAGCCATGCTTATGTAATTTATGTCAAATACTCCATTGTAGTTTATAATTGCTGAAATCAGTTCTATCAATAATTCCATATTACGTTCTCCGTTCTGGATTGTAGTGGCTGCGTTATTCTTGTTAATATGTCTGTGGCTGATGAATGTCATTTATTCCATTTACTGGTCTCTGAATTGGCAGGAACATTGGTTTAGGAATGTTTGTCGCCCTATTGTTAATGGTACTAGAGTTATATCTTTCTAGTGAATAAGAGCCTGGTATTTTCTTGAATGTTTTGCTATAAGTGTTGGTAAAGTTCTTGTTTTTATGTTGGTCATCGTTATTATCTAACGATGGAAATTGCTCCATGTTAGTTAGAGGTGCAAATCTGTTGTTTGTTGCATTAGGCACAATGCTGTTAAAGAAGGTGGCCCGGCACAATTTGTTGTTAGGTGGTTTTTTCCGTATTTATTGCATCTGGGTTTGGACCTACAGTTTTTCAAGATCTGGTTAAATTTCAGACACGCATTGCACTGGAGCACTGGGGCTACATATGATTTAACTTCTATTCTTGTGCTTAAAAGTTGTCCCTCAAAAGTGACCATGCACGTTCCAAGTGGGATTTTAATAATTTACCCATTGACCTGCGCCTTCTTTTCCAATCGTCTTACAGCGATAATTTTTACAGGGGATATAATATATTTTAGAATGTCTTCATTTGTAAGGTCTATCATCACGTCTCGTATAATGCCCTGCTTATATATCAAAAATGATGGAATATAGCACTCAATATTCATATTTCCTAATGGGTTGTCATTTACTAGTTTGTTCGCGGTGTAGTATGTTTTGAAATCTATTTTTATTCTGTTTCTTCCTGCGCTTGATATGTCCAAAATATCTTTTAAGTATATGAAGTGGAATCCCACTTACACACAGCTAGGATGATGTGTTGTTTGTATTTAATGTATTGTTTATATTTTGTGTAATGTATGTGGTTTGTACATTTCTTGTATTTTTTGAATACAAGCGTTTGATATTAATATATTGCTGATTACAACAGGGCAATCCCCTATTTGATGAAGGTTGACTTCCATTTTTTCATTAAAATTTGATGTTATGAAACCAATTTTTGAAGGAGGATTCGTAGGGCTATTTAAAGGCCGTTTGTTGTCGTTAATACACATATTTGAAGAAGCAAATGCTTCAAATATTGCCAGGTCATTTATCTGCGAGCGTGGCTCACCAACCTCACCATAATTACCACTATACATGGTGAAAATGGTTTTCTGATGTATTTAATGGGTTTATTTAGTCTATTTATATGGTAAATATTTTTAGATTTAGCAAACAAAATCGATAATAATAAAGTTTCTTTTATCTGCATATGGCACCAAAGGTATGAACACTTAACATGTGTTCCTCACAAGTGTCTAACACGGACTCACGGAAGAGTTTGTAAAGGCCCTGGGGAGCAAAAGCAATATCAATATATTTTTCCAATGAGTATTAATTTTTTAAATATTTGTTATTAAATATTGTATAAAGTATGAGTTGATAATTTGTTTATAACCATATTACTTGCAGAGGAGTCGTGAGAAATATAGAAAGTAACTTATCAGGAAAAGAGATTAAAAGTACAACGGAGTCACTCTGATATAGTGGATGTGAGAAGAATGAATAGAAGAGTAATAAACGAAGAAGAACAGATATTGAAGCTTTGAACACCTTTCTGGGAAAGAGTCTCACAAAGAGAGTTAGTATGAATAAGGTATACGAGAAAGTAGAAGTGTACATACCTCCAGTAATCCAATGTATGGGGTGTGCAAAGAATTGTCGAGGGAAAGGAACCTGCAGGACCTGTGGGAAAATGTTTTTGGAAGACAATGCAGAGGACAAAGAGAAACATAAAAATATTCAACAAAGTGCAAACATTGTGAAGGTTCACACCAGTTTTTGCCAGGAATACACAAGACAGAAAAAAATAAGGGAAGCAATGGCCTCCAATAATCTTTCCTTCTTCGAAGCTAATGTTGATACCTAAAACAAAACAGTCGGTATAAAACGGACTACAAACTTCACAGGGTTTCCCACAACTTAAAGAAGTAATTCCAATACAGCACAAAAGAAATCACAGCTCCTATAATAATAAAACGCACCAACCATATAACACAATAACGCAAAAAAGAAAAAATGAAATTAACCAAAACATAATTGGCCACAAACAAATAATTATGGAAACAGTAATATTACAAATTATAATATAGTTAGAGAAAACAGAGATGATGGGTATGGTGGTATTGTCATCCTTATTGCCAAAAAGATCTCCTTTAGAATTATAGATATTAAATCAAAATATACTACCGGAAAATGCATAACTCATTAGAGTGCAATCCAACAATATTAGAATGTATTGCCTTTATAATCCAAATACAAAGACGAATACAGAGGAGTGGAAATGAATTTTATATAACCTTAAAAAACCTTTTTTTTATGTGGTGATTTTAATGCCAGATATCCGAGATGGGGTGACACAAAAACTAATTATAATGATAATTGAGCTGGACGAAGCTCTGGATGTCCACAATGCTATGGTTTTAAACAACGCACAAATAACAAGACAGAACACATTTAATATGTTAAGGAAATTAACAGAAATACCGAGATAAAAACCATATGGAGAAAACTGCATGCGTTAAAACTAGGAATAACACAACGAGAAAATACACCAAGACCTAAGTGTTTGAGAATCTACTAAGAAAATTAACACCAGATACGAGCAACAATATAGGATTGGAATGCTCCAATACCAAATACTTAAATGAGATCAACAGACTTAACAGAATCTGCCAAAATCACCCTTTTGGGCAAATAACCCAAAACCACATAGTATCGAGGCTAGTAATTTAATAAATAATATGAATGTTCAATTTCAAACCTTTGTTTTAGTTCCCTGCTTTAAATATCCACTAGAATGCCAGAATGTACAATCAGTTGAAATAATAACAGCCCCAAAAAATAAAAATAGAGACACAGGATAAATTTGAAGAGCATATACTAATTTTTACAGATGGGTCTAAGTCAAATAATAATGGTGGATGTGTAGTTTACATCCCTAAATATGACATTAGACAAAATTACAGACTGTCAGGAGAATTTTCAATACAACTTGTAGCAGTTAGTCTAGCCCTGGATATCATTATGGAAAAACAAATGGAAAAACAGACTCTGTCATTGATCCTGGCACTTAAAAAAAATAACTTTGGTAACATAGAAAACTATATTGTGCTGGAAATCAAGGAGAAACTGAGGCAGATCGCAACAAGAAATTTGGACTTGAACATTCTGTGGATCCCTGTCCACCAGGGAATGAAGGAAGGACTGACATTGGAAACTAGATTACAGAAGCTGATCCCTTGTCCAGATTGCCAGTGTGGAGAACTTGGAAACCTAGCACATCTTTTGCTTTTGCTATTTTATTTTGGTACCTTGGAACGAACACAGCAAGAAACAACAATTTGTTTATATTTTCCTATTGCTACAAATATTTATCAGTGATTTTAAAGGCATAATAAAACTTAGTTTCGGTATTTATTTTGATATTTGCCAAAAATGATTATATTTTGTCAAATAACGAATGACTAACTGCTTAAGAATCCCTTTATCCCACCTGGCAATTCAAAATTCGCTTAATACGTTAGTTATTTTACTATATAAGAAGCTCAGCTGTTAGTCGTTTAAAATAGGCAAAATAATTGGCAAAAGAAACAGTCACATCGATTCTGTGGTCACAACCAGTCATTCATTTTTGCGTCACAAGGTGTGATCAGCTGCGCATGATATCACTGGTGCAGGGTAGGCAACCAACGAATCATATTTCTATTTAGTCGTCTCTGTGCCAGGGGGGGAGTGTCAGTGGTCATCGGTAGTAATTTTAAACTTCAAAAACAATAAATCGTAATATTTGTGACGTATAGCAAATTTTTCATCGGGTAAGTTTACAAAAATATTTAAGTCCAGCGGACTGTTTATCAGACAAAACACGAAAATGACGATAGACTTTGCACTTTGGTTATTTGAGAGAATCCCACTGGTGATTATACAATGGTTTGTAGCTCTTTTAATTAATAATAAGTAATTTTATATGTTAAATTTAAGAACTCTCGTAAAATTAATTTAATGCTTAATTTTACACACAAGTTCCTATTCATAACCTTTCTTCCATTTGTCATTATACTTAAAAATAAACTTAACTTGTTTTGATAACAGGGATGATTTATCGTTTTGTTTCAAGGCATCCACCATGAGCTTGCGTATGAATTTGGATGAACCACTATGGGATCAAAACACTTTTATAGGACGATTCAAATATTTTTTGTGGATGACAGACTTCAGAACTTCCGTCGAAAACGAAGAAACTTTGTACAAAGCGAAGGACTTGCTGGAAAAGTACAGGAAAGGAGAAGAACCCCCAGGCACATCGACAGAACAGCTTATTTATGCTAGAAAATTATATGAGAGTTCATTCCATCCTGACAGCGGGGAATTACAAAATGTGTTTGGTCGAATGTCTTTTCAAGTCCCTGGAGGCATGGCTATTACCGGAGCTATGCTTCAATTTTATCGGTAAGCTTATTTTTTAAAAACATTTTATACATGCTGGGAGATTACAATCGTATAGACTTGTAAACAAATACATGTACTGACAAAACAGAATGGTTAAGTATTTATTTGTACAGAGCTCAAATCACATTCCTCTTGAATAATATTATAGCATATGGGCAGTAAATATCGTATGGTAAAATTAGACAATATTATGTTTCTCTATGTGCCAAACTTTATGACTTGGCATGTTATAGGATTTCTTAAGAATAGAATGAATGAATAAATAAAGTAGGTAATGTTTTCGTTATCAAACAAATAAAAAACGCTTTATTATAATTTTTATTTTTAATTCTATTAAACAATGTTAACTAATTCGGTTAATATGATAAGCATATGGAACTAATTGAATGACCTTCACTATTTATATCTCCAATTTAGAATGCTTCTATGATGAAATTTTTGTTTTATAATATGTCGCAATGGATATTTTTATTTAACCATTAAAGTTATTTTTTCTTACTAAAATATTTGCTATTCATCCCAAAAAAATTTAAAAAAAATTCCCACATTTTATTAAACCATAAGGATAAGCGTACACATAATATCGAATTGATGATGTAGGAATGTGTAATAAGTCAATAAAATGCAATTTAATATTGTAGGTAAAAGCATTTACCACAATAAACAAAAACTAAAGTAAGTATTTACTTTTTAGTACCGCTCCCGCAGTAGTATTTTGGCAATGGGTTAATCAATCGTTTAACGCTCTAGTCAATTACACTAACCGAAACGCCAAGTCTCCTATAAGCACTACGCAGCTAGGTGTGGCTTATGTGTCTGCTACAGCTTCCGCCATGATTACAGCTCTCGGCTGCAAGTCTTATTGGACCAAAAATGCTGGCCCTTTCATGCAGGTACCTTTCTACATATATTTAGAAAAATCAAACATTAATTTTTACCTCTTAGAGATACGTGCCATTTGCTGCAGTCGCCGCCGCTAACTGCGTCAACATACCCTTAATGCGGCAAACCGAACTTATAAATGGAATTGACGTCAGTGACGAAAACGGAAACATTATGTGTCAATCTAGAGTAGCGGCTGCCAAAGGTATCACTCAAGTTATTATTTCCAGGATAGTCATGTGCGCCCCAGGTATGCTGGTGCTCCCTGTTATAATGGAACGTTTAGAAAAATACGACTGGATGAAGAGAATTACATTCTTGCACGCACCTATTCAGGTTATGGGAGTAGGTTGTTTGTAAGTCATAACTATGCATCTTGCGTTAAAATTACTAACATTTTTTTAATCCACAGCTTGACATTTATGGTACCTTTGGCTTGCGGATTGTTCCCCCAAAGATGCTCTATGAAAACCTCAACAATCGCCTGGTTAGAACCAGAAGAGTACGAAAAGTTAAAGAAAAAGGCGGGTAAGAATATGCCTGAACGAGTATACTTTAACAAAGGATTGTAATTTTATCAAGAGGTAGAAAAGATTAAGTCTTATTCAGCGACAATAGCTTATAATTAACGCTGTTAAGATGCTGATGACAATATAGTAAAAAGTGTAGCATACTCATTTGGTTGATCTGGAAGGACTCGGGGAATCTTCGAAACTTGTTGCTAACATTAAATAAAAGAGAGAAAAAAAATCAAACAAACCATTAGTGATATATTTTGTTGTTCCTGTTGTTAAAAATACACGTACTTATTTGTTTTGGGCTGTGGGCACTGTGAAGTTAGCAACACCTTCCACGCTTTTCATAAATAATTTTAAGCAACTTTTTTGTTGCACATTCTTTTTTAATTTGTTGAGTAATAATTTATCTGGCTGACTCGTTATAAATTTATCAGTAATATTGATTTCGAGCAATAGAATTTTACAAGTTTTAAACTTAAGTAATAAGTAAGCAATATTATAATTTATACAATTTTTTTTGTTGTACAAAGAAATAAATATTTTAACTAAAGTTGTGTTATGATTGTGCCGTACTTATGTACTATTCCAGGAAATCCTCATAATTAAACACCTAATCAAAATATACTTAATTTATTTAAAATATCTATGTACATCATCAGTCTTAACAATAAATAATCTAAATACTTCGAGTATTGTTTGACATCAAAATAAAAACAATATACGTAGTGTTTTTAAATATACCTGACTAAAAAATAAAATGTCATGTTTTGTATGCTCTAAAAATATGTGTCCGTTTTTAAAAATACTTAAAGAGAGATTTTTCTTACATTCAGCATTAAAATACTAGAAAGAATCTTAAAATATTAGATTAATATTAATGTGATATAATGCTAAAATACTGAGGTAACATTCAATTAACTAACACTGCCATTAGAAGTATGCTTCTAGTAAATCTTTAATGCCAACTAGGCATCATTCACGGCAGACATTTCTAAACTGTTCTATTTAATATGTAGCTTCTAGCCTTTAAAAATTAAAAAAACAAAATTGATTTTGAGTAAGGGCAATAATTTGAAAATTTAAGCGTCTATGTAGTTGGATTCTTGGAAAAGTTCTTTTCGTTCCGTGAGATATCTACAAAAAAAAATTTAGATATAAAATTTAAATAAAACTTTGTAAAAATCAACTTACGCTACAATATGTTCAGAACGTTCTACAATAATTTTCAATTTCTCATCGGTAATTGATGTGGCTCCCAGTAATTCTGGGAGCTTAACTGTAAAAATAAGATCATGCATTGTTTTGATTTTAAGAAATATAAATAGATCTTACCAAACAGCCTAAGTAAATGGGTTGCCCCATACACTAAGGAAGGTGGTTGTGGAGTCTGAGAGTAAGCGGCATCCGGCACAGCTTTCCATAGAGGTATTTTAATCCCGATGCCATTCACGTCCACCTGGCTGCTGTTTCCAGCAGCATTGCTCCTTCTGGAAGAAGTTTCAGGGTGTTGAGTGCCATTAGAACTAGAATCACAGCTTTTATTAGATCTTAATGTCCTCCGCCTTCTTAACCGCCCACTGGGGACTCCTGTGCTCCCTGTACTAGTATCCATCTCGCACTGAAAGCTGTCGTCATCATCTACAATTGGTATGTGTGCATATTCTTGGTCTTCAACTTCTGATTTTAAAGAAGAATTTTCGCTTTTAACAGGTACAACATCAACTGCTCTTGTAGGTGTAGTTTCTATTTGACCTTTTTCAGGATTATAAAGGAGCAAGTCAGTTAAAGTAAAATCAAAATATATCCTTATACCATCTAAAACTTCTTTGCATAATGTAAGTCGCCTTTGGATTTCCTCCGTCGTGAGTTTACTGCTACTTGAGCTGTAAGAATGTCGCCCCCTTCCAGATGGTTTTTCGTTAACACTAGAAAATAATTTTACTACATAATGTTTCCAGTAGTCTTCTAGAATGTGTACTACGTTTATATCACAGGGGAGTTTATGTAGTTTATTTTTTTCTTTAACATTATAGAAATCGTTCTCTAGCACTTCTTTTATATAAGAATTTAATTCTATTGGAACAATATTTTCCTCATCCGAGGTTTCTTCATCAGAGCTGGTAGATGGTGCGTTTCCGTCATCTTCTTCCATTACTGAAGGACTTCCACAACTACCATCTTCTGATGATTGAGCTGCTCGTTCACTAGCTTTTCCACTGGTCCGACTTTTTTTCCTTTCTTTTCGATACAAGTATGCTCCTCTGAAATGAAAAATAAAATTAATATGTAATTTCAATTCATCTTGGTTTTATTTACATATGCAGTTGTGATTTTTCTGCCAAGTCTCTTTGTAATTGTCGATTTTCTGGAGTGTCCTTCAGAACATATTCTTCGCTAACACTTCGATCCCATGAGGAATTCCAGCCCTAAAAAATGATTTAAGTGTCATATAATTTAAATCAGTATTTATTTTAAATTCAAATTATGTGTTAATGAACTCAGATAAAAATTTGTTACCTGAAAATGGATCATATATTCGACAAACTTCTTTCCACGACTGTCTTTTTTTACAAAAACATCTAGAACCTAAAAAAATTAAATGTTGTTAAACAAAATAACGAAAGATTGAGGTTAGACTTACTTTAGAGTCGTAGAGAACTTTGGCTTTAGTGGGATCTGGCTCGTAACACAGCACCCGCTCCCCTTCGAAGAATTTAAACTTGACCCCTCGCGTTGAAACCATTTTTTCTAGCTTCCACGAAATTGTTTAAATAATTTAAAACTTGGTTCGTTGAAAATAAACAAAATTGAATGGGAATCTGACATGCGACGTACAAAGTGACATGATCGGATGAGGGCGCCACTAGTAGTAGTAGTGTGGTTAGGGTGGACTATTGACTAATTAGTCAGACGCCCAAATACAAGTGTCGCGAGTGTGCTCTGATTTTAGTTTTTATATTTTGATAATTTATGGTATTTTACATTGACGTTCAATCCAGGGAGGGAGGTAAAGGGGACACACTCTTCACATTCAGGGGCCTATCAGAACGACGGAGAGGCTCAGGAGAGAGCTGGGGAGAACAAAAGAAAAAATTCAATTCACAGCTTTGATTCATTCATGCATTTCCAGGTTTATTATTGTTAGTATTCCTAGAAGATGTGCTCCAAACTGCCATATGATCCACAAAAGCAATTCGGAGAGTTCATGAGACGGAATAAATAAAGTTTTTCTGGAGTTTTACTGTGTCCAACTCGAAGTCTGCTCATTGAAACATATTC
>JAUIMW010002670.1:0-10409 GCA_033557785.1 Enochrus cinctus | reverse complement strand
AACCGGTGCTGCCACTGGACGTTTGATGTATTTTTAGGGGCGCCTCTGTTGTTTCCTTTCATCACGTACGACACTATCAAAGGCGACGTTTCTCTCCGAATATATCTGGGTTACTTTTACTGTTCTGGTTCATATTTTATCCTGTTTTTTACTCTATTACAATAGAGGAATGTTTACATGTTTTTAGCATGGAATGTCCTCCAGGTACTCAATCCTCGACAAGGACAACGTTATCTTCGATATGAATAATGTTATCCTTGACAAGGATAACATTATCCTCGACAAAGATAACGTTATCCTTGACAAGGAATATTGTTGATTTCATTTAAAAACAACGTAAAGTAGAGACCACCAGAGGGTCTGGGGGACATGGAATGTCCTCCAGATATTCTGACTTATTTCTTAATTTCTATTGTACTTGAAGACATTCTATGTCACAAAGAAAGTCGACCAAGGGGTCTGGATAACATTAAATGTCTTCCAGGCACCCCTATACCCATCAAATTATTTCTCTGCTATCTGCTTTCTACCTGTCGATATCTTAAATTAACACACAACAATTTTTATGATTTTTTCCATGGTAAATAAAAAATAAGTAGATGTCGGAGTACCTAGAGAACATTCCACTGAATTTTAATATGTAAATTAAAAACAGCAAACAAAACAGTAATTTCAAGATGCATTTAATAATAATGTAAAGAGGAAACATTCTCCAGGTACTCACATTTCACAAAAATTTCATCTTGACAATCATTCTGCTATCTACGTTCTACATATCGATATCTTAAATTAACACACAATTTTTCCAAGTCTCCTAGTCCACTTTTTCTTCTACGTTGTTTGTAGCTACATTTCAAGTTGAAAATTATCATCGTAATCCTAATTGAGTCTAAATATCTTGACACTGTACCTGGAGGACATTCCATGTCCCCCAGACCCCCTGATGGTTCTTCTTTTGCGTTGTTTTTTTTACTTTATTTCAACATAGGAATGTTAACTGATATTTAACAATAAAATGAGGTACACCAGGGGGTCTGGGGGACATGGAATGTCCTCCAGGTACACTGGAAACTACGCTCTTCTTATTGGATGATTATCCATAACGAAATAAAGGCTATTGCCAACATTTTATAACACAGTTACGAATTCGTAGACCCCTGGTGTCTCTCATTTTATTAAGTATCAGTTAACATCCCTATGTTGAAATAGAGTAAAAAACAATGCAAAAGAACACCACCAGTGGGTCTGGGGGACATGGAATGTCCTCCAGGTACACTGCACTTTACGTTCTACTTATTAGTTGTTTAAACTTGAAGAAATGAGGAGTGTTGTCAAGGTACTTAGACACAATTAAGAGTACGTAGACAGCGGTGCACCTGGAGGACATTCCATGTCTCCCAGACCCCCTGGTGTCCCTCATTTTATTGTTAAATATCACTAAACTTCTCTATGTTGAAATAGAGTAAAAAAGAACGCAAAAGAATGACCACCAGGGGGTCCATGTCCCCCAGTTGTACTGTAAACTACGTACGTACACACTTGTAATCATATTTAGAAATGTCAACTCTTCATTTCCCTATGATTAATCATGCAATAAGAAGAACATAGTTTAATTAGAATTTTAAATATCAAAAAAGAAGACCATAATAGGACATGGAATGTCCTTCAGGTACTCAGTAGCCTACGTTCTTCACTTTAAAGTATTATCACGGTTTTTAATAATCAATAACACTTGAATTTTATATTCCTTGAATTAGTGACTTTAATTATTATTTTTAAAACTTAAAAAAGTAAAAAGTACTAGTAAGATTTTTGAATATAATTGAAGGTACATTAATAGCACAATAGCACAACGATAATATTTAGACCACATCCACTGATACTGATTTTTTAATTGTAAAATAAAGACCCTCAAGGAGTATGGAGAATATGAACAGGACAGAATGTTCTACAAGTACGACATAATCTACGTTCTTCTTATTGATTTAAATTTAATTCTTAATAACATTCTATTGTTCAATTGGAATTTTAAATACCAAAAAAAACCATCATGAGACATGGAATGTTCCCCCGATACTCTGCAAACTGCGCTTTTCTTATTCGATGATTAACCACAGCGAAATCACAACACAATTACGAGTGCCTTGAGAGCAATGTACCTGGAGAACATAAATTTGAACTATTGACATATAATTAAATACAAAATAAAAAAGACCCGTCGAATTGTCTGAGGGACATGAAATGCCCTCCAGGAATTCCGATATTTACTTATTTTATAAACAATTTGAAGTAATAAAAATTATTGAGCGTTAATTTCAGATATCGACTGCTAGAATGTTGATAATAAAGTGATTGTCAACAAGATTAGTTGTAAATAAAAAATACGTAGGACTACCGGGAGGACATTCCATGTCCTTTAAACCTCCTGGTGGACCTTTTTTGCGTTGTATTTGACTCTATGTTAATTCAATTTTTTTTAAATTTCTCGTATCTGTGATAATAATTTTTCATGATAACAAGATCCGTTAAAAAAGCGTAGTTTGCAGAAAGATATTCCAAGACTCCCAGACCCTCTGGTGGTTCTTTTTTTATTGTTGAAAATCAGTATATATCTCTGATTGTAACAGAATAAAAAACAACAAAATGTCTAAATATCTAGACAACACTCTTCATTTCTTCAAGCTTAAACAACTAATAAGTAGAACATAGTTTGCAGTGTATGGACATTCCATGTCCCCCAGACCCCCTGGTGGTTCTTCTTTTTCGTTGTTTTTTACTCTATTTCAACATAGGAATGTTCACCGATATTTAACAATAAAATGAAGGACATCAGGGGCTCTGGGGGACATGGAATGTCCTCCATGTACACCGCAGACTACGCTCTTCTTATTGCATGATTATCCATAGTGAAATAAAGGCTGTTGCCAACATTTCTTAACACAATTACGAATTCGTAAAGAACAGTATACCTGGGGGACATTCCATGTCCCTAGACCCTCATTTTATTGGTATCCAGGTACACAGCAAACTACGCTTTTTTCACTGGATTTTATTATCATGAAAATTTGAGTAGTTGATATCAACATACCTGGAGGTCTTTCTATGTCCCTTAGACTCTGGTGGTTCTTTTTGACATATTTTTTTACTCTATTTCAACATAAGGATGTTTACTACACGCTAACACACAAAATTATGATTTTTAATTGTAAGTAAGAAATAAGTTGATGTCACTATACTGGAAGGACATTCCAAATCCTCCAGACTCTCTGCTGGATCTTCTGTGCATTGTATTTAGCTTTATTTTTAAATCAAAGAAAAAATGGTGTTCAGATACATTTATTTACAACTTAATGTAGAGACCACCAGGCAGTGTATTATTTCTTATTTACAATTAAATATAATAATAATTGTTCTGTGTTAATTAAAGGTATAAACAAGTAGAACGTAGATAGTGATTGTCAAGAAGAAATTCTTAAAATCGAAAGTACCTGGAGGACATTCCATGTCCTCTAGACCTTCTAGTGCATTTTGCTTCATGTGGTTTACAACAAGAAGTTCTGAGAGATAAAGATTGTTTCCTAGATATTCTCAAATTTTCTTATTTCTTGTTAACCATCAAAAACAATAAAAGTCACTATGTTTACAGATTTATGTTATCGTTTATCATAATGTAGATGAAGTTGAAGTAGCTTAATTTATGTTTTTTAACATACGAAAAATTGACATGAAATTTTTAGCTGTGAGTTAAATTCAAAAAAAGAACATAAAAACTAAAAATGGAATTTATAAATTATTTAAGCTGAAAAATTCCAGAAAGATTGTATTAGGCATGGAATGTCCTTCAGGTATTCCGACATCAATTTATTTCTTATTTTCAATTAAAAATCATAAACGTTGTGTTACGTTAAGATATCGACAAGTAGAACATAGATAGCAAAGCGATTGTCAACAAGAAATTTTTAATTGTACCTGAAGGACTTTCTATTTCCTCCAAATCTTATGGTAGTCCATATTTTATGTTGATTATAAATGTATCTCAGTATTATTGCTTTATTATAAATTTAAAAAAAAATGTATAATTGAAATATAGTTAAATGCAACGCAAAGAAAGCTCTTAGGAATTTCTTTATGACAATCTTTGTCCTAACTGTCGACATTCTATGGTGGCTCTTCTTTGCGTTGTATTTAACTCTATTTTAATACAAAAATTAAAAAATTCTAACAAACTAATAATATTGAGACATATTTAAAAATAGCATTAAATAGAGACTACCAGGGGATCTGGGGGGCATGGAATGTCCTCCAGGTGCACTGCAGTCTACGTTCTCCTAATTGTGTCTAAATATCTTGACAATACTTTTTATTTCTTCAAGCTTAAACAACTAATAAGTAGAATGTAGTTTGCAGAGTGCCTGGAGGACATTCCATGTCCCCCAGACCCTCTGATGGTTCTTCTTTTGCGTTGTTTTTTACTCTATTTCAACAAAGGGATTTTAACTGATATTTAACAATAAAATGAGGGACGCCAGGGAGTCTGGGGGACATGGAATGTCCTCCAGGTGCTCTGCAAACTACGCTCTATTTATTAGTTGTTTAAACTTGAAGAAATGGAAAGTGTTGTCAAGATATTTAGACACAATTAGGAATTAGTAGACAGCAGTGTACCTGGAGGACAGTTAAATATCAGTTAATATCTCTATGTTGAAATAGAGTAAAAAATAACGCAAAAGAAGGATCACCAAGGAGGCTGGGAGACATGGAATGTCCTCCAGGTATCTCGACATCAGCTTATCTCTTATTTACAATCAAATATCATAATAATATTTTTGTGTTGATTAAAGGTATAGATAAGTAGAACATAGATAGTGATTGTCAACAAGAAATTCTTAAAAATCTGGAGGACATTCCATGTCCATTAGAGCTTTTGGTGGTTTTTACTTAATATGTTTTAACATTATTTCCTTACTGGAAATTAATTCAAAAAATTTAAATGCAACTTTAAAAGATTGATTTAAAAAACATCATAAATTTTCCTATTTCCTATTAACCACCAAAAACAAAAAAATTCACTTTATGTGTAGATTTATGCTATAAGTGATTGTTATTAAAAAGAAGTCGGAGTATGTGAAGGACATTCTATATCCTCGAAATCTTCTGGTGTTTCTTTTTTTTGTGTTTGTTTTGTTAATCTAATTCTATATAAAAGATAAAATAAACATCAAAATCATATTAAAGAAATTCAAAGTTTTTAGGATTAATATAATTACAATATAGATTACAAATGCAAAAAAAACAGAATAAACGTTATTTAAAAAATAGAATATTTATACAAAAATAACTGCGCCGACAAATTAAATAAATAAATAAAATATGGAATGCCCTTCAGGCACTCCAACATATTCATAATTTTTAAAATAACTGCTATGACTTTTTTATAGCTTTTTTTTGTAAATTTTTGTGATTTTTGTTTGTTAATAAGAAATAAGTACGTCTACCACCTGGTCCCTACTTATTCTCGTTTTTAAATGTTTTATCAACGTTATTATTTCGATAGAAATTGCTATATAAATATGCTTACATGTTTTTAACAATAAAATAACAAACATCAAAGGGTCTTAGGGAACATGGAATGTCCTCCAGGTACTCTGCAAAATACACTCTTTTTATTAGGTGATTAACCATAGCGAAATGAAGAGTGTTCTCAAAATAGGGAAAAGCGCAGGTCCAGATGAAATATACCTAGAAATCCTAAAGATTATCGAAGAAAAAAACATTGACATAGGAGTTATCCCACAGGAATGCCTCAAGTCCACTTTTTTGCAATCCTGAAGAGGACAAACTCGAAAGGATGCAATGACTACAGATTAACAAGTTTCATGAGCTAGGTACTTAAAGTATTTTTTTAAATAATTTACAATTGAATCTACAAAAAATTCGGCTACAGGACAATGAATTAGATAGAAAGAACAGTAGATTAATCAAGCATTCATATTACCAACAATTAGCCAGAATCAGAATTGATAACTCTGAGCAGGCGAGGAGTGGTTTTATAAAACTCAAGAGCATTTGAGCTATGGACGTACAGAAGAATATTAATAATAAGCAACAACAAAGGAAAACCTGGAATTGGCAGGAAGAAACTGTCCAAGCTGAGAAATATACGCCACATACATTTTTTGTTAATATGTTCTAAACATATGGTTTTTTAACGTTGTATTCAACTATTCAATTTAAAAAATTTAAATAAATTACTAACGACAGAATAATGTTCAAATATATTTGAAATATGAATAAAGTTGAAGTCGGGATACCTGGAGGACACTCCATCAAAATCATAATAATTCTTGTGTGTAAAACGATAAAAGAAGAAAAACCAGAGGTTTGGAGCTTGAATGTCCTCCAGACACGCCAACTTTTACATAGTTTTTATTAACAATCACTCTCATCTACATCATGCTTAACGATAGCATAAATCTATACACATAGCCAGTTTTATTATTATTGATGTTTAATAAGAAATAGTAAATTTCTGAATACCTAGTGGACAATTCTTGCCAACTCTTGATGCTTTTTAACCATTTATTTTAGACATGTAGACTTAATAATGTTGTTTTTTACTATTTAATTTTAAATTTTAAAATAAAAACGGGAAAATGTTATTATATAATTATATAAATAACGTAGGGGACATAAAATGTTTTCCGAGTATTCTGGTGTTTAAGAATTTCTACGTTCTATCTGTTGATATTTTAAATAATTACTATGATATTTAATTGTAAATGAGAAATAAGTAGATATAGGTGTACTTGGAGGATATTTCATGTTCTCCAGACCCCTTGATGGTCCTTACTTTAAGTTGTTTTTAAATGTATCTAAACATTATGGTTTTGTTAGGAATTTTTTAAATTTTTAAATTGAAATGAAGTTAAATACAACGCAAAGAAAGTCCATTAGGGGGCGAAGAACATGGAATGTCCTCCAGGTATACCGACATCAACTTATTTCTTAATTACAATTAAAAATCATAAAAGTTTTTATGTGTTAATTCAAAATATCGACAGCTAGAATGTGTAGTACTGGGAGAGTCTGGGGGACATGAAAAGACCTCCAAGTACGTTGATATCAACGTACTCGTAATTCTGTGAAATTTTCATGATAGTAAATTCCAATAAAAAAAACGCAGTTTGCAGTGTACCTGTTTTAGTTTTAAAAGAGTTTCTAACAAATTCAAATTGATCATGCATCTAAATTTAATCTCTCCTTGAAAATAATAAATGTACATCACATATCTCTCTCTTAAAATACTTTGTGTTACCACTTAAGAGGGGTAAAAACAGTTCTATGATTTTTAATTAAAAAAAGTATATATGTAAATGGTACAGTACCTGGAGGACATTCCATGTCCCCCGAACAACCTGGTGATCTCTATTTAAAGTTGTTTTTAAAAGTATTTTAATGTTGTTATAAATTAAATTTTAAATTAAAATAGGGTAAAAAGGATCAAAGGTGTCTGGGAAACATGGAATGTCTTCCAGGTACTCTGAAATTAACTTTTTTCAATTAAGTATATTTTTTTTTAATTTCTAACAAAACAGTAATGTTGAGATACATTTAAAAAACTTAAGTAGAGACCATCAGGGAGTTTGCGGGACATGGATTGTCTTACAAGTACTCTAACACTTAAATATTTTTTGTTAGTCACTTTGATATCTACGTCCTATCTATCTATATCTTAAATTTACACACACAAACATAACAATTTTTATTATTTTACATAGGAGTACTTGGAGGGCATTCCATGTCCCCTAGTTCACTTGTTAGATCTTCACGTAATATTTTAATTAAAAAATTATCGATATATTTTTAATATTTTTATATAAGAACCAGCACTTTGACGTTGTTTTTACATGCATATTGCTCTCAACACATTCGTAATTGCGTGAAGAAATTTTGATAACACTCTAAATATCTCTATAATTAATTATCAAATAAAGAGAGACATTCCATGTTTTCCAAACTCCCTGGTGTTTCTTATTTTATTGTTGGAAACATATAAAAATCCCTCTATTGTAATAGAGTAAAAAACAAGATAAAATTAGATTCATCAGGGAATCTGAGCGACATGGAATGTCTTCCAGGTACACTGTTCTCTACGAATTCGTAATTGTGTTAAGAAATGTTCACAACAGTCTTTATTTCGCTATGGGTAATCGTCCGATAAGGAGTGCGTAGTTTGTAGAGTACCTAGAGGATATTCCATGCCCCCCCGACCCCCTGGTGGTCCTTCTTTTGTGTTGTTTTTTACTTTATTTCAACAAAAGGATGTTAACTGATATTTAACAATAAAATGAGGGACACCAGGGGGTCTGTGAGACATGGAATGTCCTCCAGGTGCACTGCAGTCCACGTACTCCTGATTGTGTCTAAATATTTTGACAACACTCTTAGTTTCTTTAAGTTTAACAATTAGTTAGTAGAACATAGTTTGCACTGTACCTAGAGGACATTCCATGTCCCCCAGACTCCCTGGTGGTCCTTCTTTTACGTTATTTTTTACTATATTTCAACATAGGGATGTTAACTAATATTTAACAATAAAGTGAGGGACACCAGGGGGTCTGGGGGACATGGAATGTCCTCTAGGTGCACTGCAAATTTGCATTCCATGTCCCTTCTAATTTATAATTAAAAATCATAAAAGTTTTTGTTTGTTAATTTAAAATATCGACAGTTAGAACGTGTAAACACCACCATGGAATGACCTCCAGGTACGTTGACACTAACGTACTCGTAATTGCGTTAAGAAATTTTCATGATAATAAAATCCAATAAAACAAGCGTAATATTTTATCGAATTAAAAAATCTTGATTACATTCGTGTTCTTCTAATTTTAATCAGCCAACAAGAAGACCGTAGATAGCATTGTACCTGGACTTCCTGGTGATCCTTTTTTGAAAACTTATTAACATCCTTTCATAGTAAGAGAGTAAAAAACAAAATAAAGTACATTCTCTGGTGTTTTGAGTTATGGAGTTAATAAGAAATACTTAAATGTGTGATTGATTTGAGGAACATATCACTACGAAATCTGGAATACATGGAATGTCCTCCAGGTACAACTATGTGTTTCTCATTGATAAAAAATATTGAAAGTATCCTTCAAAATAGCATCTCTCGGTAAAACTTTCATTAACATCAGATCTTAATACTAAAAAAAACATAGCTTTCAGAGTACTTGGAGGACATTTCATGTCACCCAAACAATCGTGATAATAAGTGTAGTGTGATCGTAAACTGCTGAGTACTCGAAGGACATTCCATAGGCCTAGAAGACGTGGCTCTTGGAAGATATTTCATGTCACATGATGGTCTCCTTTTTGATATTTAAAATTCTAATTAAACAATAGATTGTTATTAGAAATTTAACTTAATAAATAAGGGACCATCAGGAGTATGGAGAACATGAAAAGTATTCAATGGCCTATGTTCTTCTTAAAAATAATTTAAGCCATCACATTTGAGTTAATTCTCTACAAAAAGAAATTAAAAATCTTTTGTTGAAGTAGAGTTAAAAACAAGATAGAATGAGAATCACCATGGGAATCTGGAGGATATGGAATGTCCTCCTGGTATTCTGACATTAACTTATTTCTTATTTACAATTAAAAATTATATACACTGTTTTGTGTTACTTTAAGATATCGTCAAGTAGAGCATATGTAGTAGAGTGATTTTCTTTAATTCCAGAGTACCTGGGGGACATTCTATGTCCCCCAAATCTTATGGTAGTCCCTATTTTTTGTTGATTTTAAATGTATCTCACAAAGAAAGCTCACTAGGAGACATTTAATTCAAAAAAGAGACCTACAAGGGACATGGAATGTCCTCCATATATTCAACAGTCTTTCTTTCTTCTTTAAATTAAGTTAAACTAATATTTATTTACACTCCTTCATTTGATGACTTGTTGTTTCTAAATCTTTGTGGATCTATTGTAATAGTGATATAATTATATATTTTCTACATAATCACATTTAATATCGAAACATTTGGAGGACATTCCATGTCACCCAGAACTTATGGATATCTCTACATACAGTTATCTTAAAATGCATTTCAATATTGTTAGAAATTAGTTAAAAAATTTAAAATTGAAATAGAGTTAAATACAAAGTAAAAAAAAGATTACTGGGGGGTCTGGGGGACAGGGAATGCCCTCCAGATACTCAGAAATTTTCTTACTTGTTATTACCAAACAAAAACAAGTTGTTTTCGTCCGGGGTATCGATTTATATTAGAGCAGAAGCAACGAAGCTGAGCAAAAGACAAACAACAAGCAAGCAAGCAAGGAAAAAAAATGTAATAAAGGGCGTGCGGGGGCGACCGCGAACCGTTTACTATTCAATAA
>JAUIMW010002669.1:0-10409 GCA_033557785.1 Enochrus cinctus | reverse complement strand
AAGTAGAAGGTTAAAGCGAGCAGCGAAGCTGCGAGCGTACGAAGTTTGAAACAACACGATAAGCTTAAAAGTAGAAGTTTAAAGCGAGCAGCGTATCTGCGAGCGTGTGAAGTTTGAAATAACACGATAAACTTAAAACTAAAAACTAAAAAAACTATACGATAAGCTTAAGTCTAGAAGGTTAAAGCGAGCAGCGAAGCTGCGAGCGTACGAACTTTGAAACAATACGATAAGCTTAAGAGTAGAAGGTCAAAGCGAGCAGCGAAACTGCGAGCGTACGAAGTTTCAAACTAAACGATAAGCTTAAAAGTAGAAGGTTAAAGCGAGCAGCGAAGCTGCGAGTGTACGAAGTTTCAAACTATACGATAAGCTTAAGTTTAGAAGGTTAAAGCAAGCAGCGGAGCTGCGAGCGTGTGAAGTTTGAAACAACACGGTAATCTTAAAAGTAGAAGTTAACCTTCTACTTTTAAGCTTACCGCGAGCAGCGAAGTTGCGAGCGTATGAAGTTTGAAACAACACGATAAGCTTAAAAGTAGAAGGTTAAAGCGAGCAGCGAAAGTATGAATAAATTGATGAAGTTACTTTTTTCTTTAGGTTCTCTATGTGGGTGTTCCAATTGAGGGTTTCTGAAATCGTCACTCCAAGGAAGTTTGCTGTCTTGTTTTTAACAACTGCGTTCTGTTTTGTGTAAAAGGTGAGTATATTAGTTTTTTCTGTATTCATTAGAAGTTTGTTTATATTGTACCAGTTTTTTTCGCTGTTCAAAGCAGTTTTTTTTATATTTAGTATTTCTGGGTTTTTATGACCGTTTATAATGGAAGTGTCATCAGCAAAGAGATACTTCGAGTTGAATATTATATTGGTTGGCAGGTCGTTAACATAGATGATGAAAAGAATGGGTCCTAGAATAGAGCCTTGTGGAGAGAGAGGAATCTTGATACTACTCCAATTTGGTACCTCGTTATTCCAATGCGCTAATGGTTTAGGAGACGAGTTTTTATCACTGTTTCATATACTTTGGAGAAAGTTGGTAAAACTGATATAGGTCTATAATTGTTTGTATCGTTTTGAGAATCGGCACTATTTTAGCGATTTTTAATTGTTTCGGAAGTGTTCCTTCTTCTAAGCTCTTATTCACAAGACTCATTCCATGTATGTCCATAGTTTTTTTGTTATTAAGATTTTCAATGATGCTTACTATTTCTTATTGTGTGATTTCTCTTGCTAGATTGGCATTCTGTTCAAAGGTTGTTGGTTGCATGAGACTGATGGGGTCTATATCATTCTTTCCTTCAGTAGATAGTCCAGCTCGCATATAAAATCGTTTAGCTCATCTGCTGTAAGTGTACTCGCTACTGTTGTTTTCTGTTTTGTCTTCTCTGTTTCTATTTTCACTAGCTTCCAAGCGGTCAGTTTTATTTTGCTCGCTGAACACAACAGTGGTTTCATCGGCATAAAGGTATAGGTTGTGATTTGAGCTGTCTACCAAGTCAATAATATAAATGATGAAAAGAAGTGGCCCCTACATTGAGCCTTGTGGCACACTTGTGAAGATCTGAGAGTACTGATTTTCCACCTAAGTCATCTTCATTTGTGAATACATTATCTATCACAGTTGCTGAGGACGATGCACCTAGAGGACATTCCATGGCATAAAATGGAATAGTTTTTTAATTATTTTATCAAGGTCTTCTTGTAAAATTAAAAAATATTACTTATATTATAATTATTAAATAAAAGTAATTATCATTCAAACAAATGCATCTACATTAAACAGGAATGTACATGGAAAAAAACAAAATTTCATACCGTGGTATGAACACCAACGCCAGAAATTAGTACCAAAGTATTTAAATGACCCCGGTAGATAAAAGTGCATTATATGCATCAGCCTAGAGAGATGTATGTAAGAACATATATCTTACGGACACCAACGCCCTCTATACTGGTGTGCGAAACAACCATACCTCTTTTTATTATTTTTATTTGGTTTTAAGCGAGTCGCTTTTTCAAAGTGTGTCGACCTGCAGTCGGCCGGACAAGTTCTCGCCACGTAATGTTTCTTAAGTGGCGGCCAACTAGCTGGGCCGCTGTACAACCATAACCTATAACAACGGCGAAAATGTTGCTCTCGGTATTAAAAATAGAATTTAATCTTACGCGGGATTAAAAAAAGGATTTGCCCATTTTACAGTTGATTGTACCTCGGATAGGATCTTTTTGTGAATCCATTTTGCACCGTAATTACAATTTATTTGTGGGAAATTGCCACGCAAAACGGACTTAAGTCGGTTTTTTAACTATGCATCTAGTAGGCCAGGCTTTTGTTTCGCTTAACGCGCGTGTTTTGTTTTAATGGGAAAAAATCGCGTTAACAATGCTCGATATTGTTGTAATAATTATATTCTTCCTCAAAATAATTTATTAACAATTATTTATTGCCTTTTACACCGGATAATAGCGTAGCGATTGGCGAGAAATAATAAATTTTCTAGTTTTTAACCAATCGCGTAAATGAGTACAAGAAACGGCCGCGGGGCCCAGCTTTTATAATAAATTTCTTATTTATAGCATTCTAAACCATTTTAATAACAGTGCTGATGCTAGATTGCCCATGATAAAACTGTACTTGCAGTTTTCGCGATCTGGACCTTATTTATATTTCCTCTTGAGCGGTTGTAATTAGCCGGCGCGTTAACCGGACCGGTACTACTGGGTACCAATAGGTTTGAGAAATTCGCGGATCCAAGTGGCCCTTCACGCCTCGCTTTATTTGCATACCCAAGCGTTGTAGGTGCGCCGCCACAGGTAGGTGGTACGACGCGAGGCCAAAAGAATGAGAAGAAAGACACTTCATCTCGCTTATTTTAAGGTGATTGGGATCCCAGGGTAATTACAATATTTATTGGAAAAAGTGCGAAGTTTAACGAACAATCGTTCGCCGGTGCAAATACCTGCTAACATCTGGGTTTAGAAGGTCTTTGCTGCTATAAATAAGTCGATTTATTACAATTGACACCTTTGTGAATAATAGGCGGCTTTGGAATGCGCCATGTTGGTTTTTATGTCAAAATTTGACGTTTCGCTGTCATTTGGGAAACGTCAAAATTTGGCGTTTCGCTGTCATTTGAGAAACGTCAAAATTTGACGTCATTCGAGAAACGTCAAAAAGCGCGCGAAAACGCACAAGACAAATCACGCTGGAAGTATGTGGCATTAAAAAGTATATTATTGAAAATAATTATGCGAATTCTCAGAATTTATGCCATCAAGTGTACTGAAATGCGTATGCATTTTAGTTGCAAGGCCACTGTTGTCGAGTGGCTCTGTGAGATCAGAGTACCACACAGTTTATTGACTTTTTATTCCTCTGCATTTATTTTTATATGTCTGGATTTTTCAAGAGCGCTCCGAGTCATTTTTATTTACTGCACTTATATCACAAATCAAGGTGGCCGTAAACTGGGTCGATGCATTAAAATATACTCCGTTCCACGTCATTTATTCAAATATACTTTCTTTTTTTCCCCCAAGAAAATTAAGTTTACGTTGACGTTTCTGGGGTCGTTCGCCCCCGGGAATGCCATTCGTAAAGCTCGCGTTTTTTGAATGTGCGTAGCAGAACAATAATTCGCACAATTATCGGTTTAAGGTTAACCAATAAAGCAAACATAAAAAACCTTGTGCCTGTTGTCTTTCTCGTTATCAAGTGCTTGAAACTATCAGAAACCGTCAAAAGGCGAAAACAATTCCATGATTTTTTTTCAAATCAAAACGCTTCGCCTCGAGTGTACGCACATGCCGCGTATTTATGGACATGTTCCCGACCTTCGCAACGCATTTAGTGTTGCCCCGCTCGCGGTTTCGTTGCCGAATATTGGCTTTTTAAAACGCTTTTTAGCGATATTTTTAATTGGGCGCGTCGACGGCGCGGGGCGCGCGGAGAAAGGGTCTCCTTCCTCGCTCTCTTCGCCTGGCGAACCTGTACACCTTGTACCTTCATTTTAATGCAATTTTAAACTGATAATTGTTTTTGTAATGAACGCAACTTTGCAAATGAAAGATGCGATGCACTAATTATTGGCCGGACGACTTTTAACAAATACACACAAACACACCCATAACCGAGCGCGCAAACACGCAAAAAAACGCCTTAATTTCAATTAATTAAGGACACTTTTTATGCTGCTTTATTTTAAACGCGTGAACATTTTTTTTTCAATTTTAATTTTATGTCTATATATATATATATATATATATATATATATATATATATATATATATAAACACCGCGTAAACAACGAAGTACGAACATAAAAATAGCAAACAGTGTAAATCGATCAAATATCAATAAATATAGGTGAAAATAGAGACATAAATACGCTGGAAAACAGAAGAAATTAAGAATGTGCTAATTGAATGTCTTTAATCTGATCTGAGGAATAGAAATCGTCATATTAAAGCCAAAGGTACTATAAATCCACATCACGCGTGTAGTACCATCTCTCTCTAGTGCGTTACCTGGCCGGGCTCGCGAAGCGAGACGGAGTGGTACAAGAAAAGCAAGAACAAGTAATTCTTTATATGTAGTTGGAGCAGTATAAATTTCTAAAGGTTCAAAAAAACATGTTAAATGTTCTCCGGCTATTTTAATTACATTTGAAAATTCTAATTAAAATTTTTGCCTTATTTTATTAAATGTCACTTATGGTCGTTTCGAAATTTTGCTCCAATTAAGCCCGCGAGAAAAACCAACCGTTTATATTTCTAAATAGCGTGGGAAAGGTACCAAATTTGCGTACCCCAAAAAAACACCGTTTAAGAACGTTTGAGAACCTCTGCGTAAAAATTGAATAAAGCCTTGCGACAGTCATGCACGATAACTTAAACAAATGATAAAGTTTACTGACCTACCACAATATGGAATTGTAATCAATGTTCTTGATAAAAAATGCCATAAAAAACTACTAGAGTATTCATATTTCTTTTTAATTCATAAACACTGGAAGCGTGCCTTTTAAAACGCGCGAAGGCAGCAAACGCGATTGCAAATTTATCATTTTTACTTAATTAAGAAAATTTTTTACATTTTTCCCAGCTTTTTTGCCCGCGCAACCAAACGCGAAAACTCTATCAACACGTTGGCCGCGTCCGAGGCCCCATGGCCCGCTAACTTACATCCAAACCGCGGACTCGGCTCAAAAATACCAGAGGAAAAAAAAACATTTTGCTCAACTGTACTTTCGTTTCAAGAACGTCACGTGTGTTGTGGTAGGTTACTGTTCGCTTATCATCACCACAATTTTTGCGATAAGCAGATTCTGTCAGATCTAGGCCGTTCGAAGTCGTCCAACCCGAGCAACAAATTGGTATTTTCTTCGGAGGAAGAAAAAAGGTCGCAATTGCAAAATAACAAATTACTTTTCTACTTCCTGATCTCGGCTCGTACGCCTAACGAACGCAAACAAACATCGCTTTACTATGCACAGTTGGTAACATTGAACTCATTGTCATAAAATTATCATGTATGTACAATTTAAATAGCGTTTTGACGAGTCGACTCGAAAGTATTTATATTTATTATTTATAATAAAGTAAGGACGACAGCATTTACTTAAAAGTTAATTAATTTTATTAATTATAAACATTTTCCAGCGCAGATAAAGAAACAACAAAAAAACACTTTTTGTAAGTGCTCCTCGGGGATCCATCCCAAGTACCCCAAGTTAATTACCGTAAGCATTAAAATATTTATAGCTAACTGACCACCGTAATTATTCATTAAAGGTATTAATAGTCGCTTGATTTTATCGAAAGATTAATTATAATAAATTTACGATAGGAAAATGGTTATCTAACGGAAACATTTCTGATGTGCTGTTGGATTTTCATTTGGCGTAATGACGTTTTTTTTTGCAATAATTTATCCACACTGAGACGGATTAATTATTTAAGCACGGCAATTACGAATTAATAGCGACTTACGAGCCTTTCTTCATTAATTCTTATAGAAATAATAGAGATTTCATTTCTTTCTACTTATTTTGAATAATTTTACATCATCTTTACATAGCTTTACGCATAATTTCGATTTTTTTCTGGTTGTACACAGTTAATTGTAAATTTTCGCTGCGTACTTTAACCTTCTTTTGTTATTTGTTCATTAAACGTATCTGTTTATATTTATCTTTATATAAAGTCTATAAAAATGAAACTACCACTTTGTGCTTGTCTTATCTCTGTAATTAACAATTCACTTTGATCCATATATCACCAAAGGTGAATTTTTTAGTGTTGTTTTTTTCTGTATTTTTTTATGTGTAAGCGACATTATTATTTAACATTTTTAGTGCAAAAAAAATTAAAATTTTTTTTTACGTTTTTGTGCAAAATCGCATTGTTGTTGAGATGTGTGCGGTCATTTTTTGCACCTTTTACTTGATTTTTCATCCGCCTTCATGTTGTGATAGTGAACTTCAAAACGATTTTCAAAGTTATTGAGATTTATTAGATCTACAACTTTTGTAAAATATTTTTTACTAAGAATCATCACATATTCAAAAATATGTCAATAGTATAATAATAAATGCCAATAGAGATTATCATGTGATTTTATAAAAATTAAAAATTATACTTGATTGAAAACAAAACTCTTGATTCATAAAATTTTAGCTGCCTATGCCCAAAACTGCTGCTGCTCGCTTTTAAATTTTTTACTTGCAGCCTCGCTGGTCATCGCTTCAAACTTTTTTAATTGAGGCTGCCTACGTCAAATCATAACTAACGAATTTTTGGACAAAAATTATTTATAATATACTGCTTTTCTTTCCTATAACAGTCCTCACAGCTTCGCTTCTCGCTGACTCGGACAAGCCCTCGCAATAGATGCTGTTGTTTGCAGCTTTAGTGGGTAACGCAATAACAATCATTAAAAAATTGTAATTACATAACGTCGCAGCTTCTATTTTTCTGAATTTTTTAGCTACGTTTATTCGCAAGCGAGCAAGCTCTCGCAATTCATATGACCGTTTGCAGCTTTGCTGACCAACGATATTGTTCTTCTAAATTTTTTGCAGCGTATGCTCGCAGCTTCGCTGCTCGCTGACTCGGGCAAGCCCTCGCAATACATATAACCGTTTGCAGCTTTGCTGGCCAACGACACTGTTCTTCTAAATTTTTTGCAGCGTATGCTCGTAGCTTCGCTGCTCGCTGACTCGGACAGGCCCACGCAATTCATATTACCGTTAGCAGCTTTGCTGGCCAACGACACTGTTCTTCTAAATTTTTTGCAACATATGCTCGCAGCTTCGTTAGTCAACGCCAGTATTTATCTAAATTTTTAGCAGCGTATGCTCGCAGCTTCGCTGACTCGGGCAAGCCCTCGCAATAGGTATTGTCGTTTGCAGCGTTGCTGATCATCGCCAAAACTTTTCTAAATTAGTAGTTGTGTATGCTCGCAGCTTCGCTGCTCGCTGACTCGGGCAAGCCCCCGCAATAGATATTGTTATTTGCAGCTTTGCTGAGTATCGCCAAAACTTTTCTAAATTAGTAGTTGTGTATGCTCGCAGCTTCGCTGCTCGCCGACTCGGGCAAGCCCTCACAATCCTTATAGTTGTTTGCAGCTTTTCTAAATTTGTAATTGTGTATGCTCGCAGCTTCGCTGCTCGCAATTTATATTTATTGTTTGGGCAAACCCTCATTGTCCTGCATTACCTGCAGATATGTACGCTCGCAGCTTCGCTGCTAGCCGACTTAAACAATAATTATAATAATATAATAACTTTTCTTATGATAGCTTCACTGCTCGCTGATTCAGATGAGCCTTCGCAATACATATTGTCGTTGCAGCTTTGCTGGTCAATGCTTCTATTTTTCTAAATTTCTAACTACATATGCTCGGGAACCCCTCACTGTCTAACTTTTTTTACTGGCATCTACGTACGTTGCAGCTTCGTTGATCATCACCCCAACTATTTAAATTTATAATTGCATATCCTCACAATTTCCCACATATTTTTCTATTTTTTTTGTGACATATGCTCGCATTAAGAAATTACTAGCTTGTTTCGTGATACTAACACACTAATTAACTAATTTTTGAACTTTATATGATTATTAAATACTACTTACACTTTTTTATCACTATTACGAAATAATAATTATTATTCAATTCATAACTTCGCTGCTCGCTGATTAATATGAGAATTCGCAATACATATTGTCGTTTGAAGCTTTTCTAAATTTATAATTGCGTATGTTCGCAATTTCACTGGGGTCTCGGGTAATCTCTGGCAATACGTGTTGTCGTTTGCAGCTTTGCTAGTCTATGCCACTATTTTTCTAAATTTTTAGCTGCGTATGCTCGCAGCTTCGCTGCTCGTTGACTCGGGCAAACCCACGCAATAGATATTGTTGTTTGCAGCTTTGCTGATCATCGCCACAACTTTTCTAAATTTGTAGTTGTGTATGCTCGCAGCTTCGCTGCTCGCTGACTCGGGCAAGCCCTCGCGATTGGTATTACCGTTTGCAGCTTTGCTGGTCAACGACACTGTTCTTCTAAATTTTTAGCTGCGTATGCTCGCAGCTTCGCTGCTCGCTGACTCGGGCAAGCCCTCGCAATTCATATTAATTTTTTTTTCTCGCCTTATTGTTAACGTGATACTAACAAACTAATTAACTAATTTTTGAACTTTATACGAATATTATATACTACTTATACTTTTTATCACTATTACGAAATAATAATTATTATTCAATTCATAACTTTGCTGCTCGCTGATTAATATGAGCCTTCGCAATACATATTGTCGTTTGAAGCTTTTCTAAATTTATAATTGCGTATGCTCGCAATTTCACTGGGGTCTCGGGTAATCTCTCGCAATACGTATCGTCGTTTGCAGCTTTGCTAGTCTATGCCACTATTTTTCTAAATTTTTAGCTGCATATGCTCGCAGCTTCGCTGCTCGCTGACTCGGGCAAGCCCCCGCAATAGATATTGTCGTTTGCAGCTTTGCTGATCATCGCCACAACTTTTCTAAATTTGTAGTTGTGTATGCTCGCAGTTTCGCTGCTCGCTGACTCGGGCAAGCCCTCGCAATAGATATTGTTGTTTGCAGCTTTGCTGATCATCGCTACAACTTTACAATGCTATTCATTTTTTTTAATAACTTTCCTATGGTACTGCTCATAACATCGCTGCTTGCTGATTAATATGAGCCTTCGCAATACATGTTGTCGTTTAAAGTTTTGATGGTCATCGTCACAACTTTTATAAATTTATAATTGCGTATGCTCGCAGTTTCACTGGTCATTGGCCCGGGCTAGCCCTCGCAATTCATATTACCGTTTGCATCATTGCTGGTCAACGATACTGTTCTACTAACTTTTCTAAATCTGTAGTTGTGTATGCGAGCTTCGCTTCCCGCTGACTCGGGCAAGCCCTCGCAATAGATATTGTCGTTTGTAGCTTTGCTGATCACTACCGCAACTTTTCTAAACTTGTAGTTGTGTATGCTCGCAGCTTTGCTGCTCGCTGACTCGGGCAAGCCCTCGCAATAGATATTGTTGTTTGCAGCTTTGCTGAGTATCGCCAAAACTTTTCTAAATTAGTAGTTGTGTATGCTCGCAGCTTCGCTGCTCGCTGACTCGGGCAAGCCCTCGCAACTCATATAGCTGTTTGCAGCTTCGCTTATCTTCACCACAGCTTTTCTAAATTTGTAATTGTGTATGCTCGCAGCTTCGCTGCTCGCTGACTCGGTCAAGCCCTCACAATTCATATTACCGTTTGCAGCTTTGCTGGCCAACGACACTGTTTTTCTAAATTTTTTGCAGCGTATGCTCGAACCTTTGCTGTTCGCTGACTCGGGCAGGCCCTTGCAATACATATTGTCGTTTGCAGCTTTGCTGATCAATTTTTAGCTCCGCATGCTTGGGCAAGCCCTCATTGTCGCGCTTCGCTGCTAGCAGACTCAAGCAGTAATATTAATATAGTAACTTTTCCTATGATAGCTCGTTGATTCAGATGAGCCTTCGCAATACATTTTGTCGTTGCAGCTTTGCTGGTCAACGCTTCTATTTTTCTAAATTTCTAACTACATATGCTCGAGCAACCCCTCACTGTCAAATTTTTTTTACTGGCATCTACGTAAGCTGCAGCTTCGTTGATCATCACCCCAACTTTTTAAATTTATAATTGCATATTCGCAATACATATTGTCGTTTGAAGTTTTGATGGTCATCGTCACAACTTTTCTAAATTTATAATGGCGTATGCTCGCAGTTTCACTGGTCATAGTCTCGGACAAGCCCTCGCAATTCATATTACCGTTTGTAGCTTTGCTGGCAAACGACACTGTTCTTCTAAATTTTTTGCTTCGCTGCTCGCTGACTCGGGCAAGCTCTCGCAATTC
>JAUIMW010002668.1:0-10411 GCA_033557785.1 Enochrus cinctus | reverse complement strand
CTCGGGTTTCACATAGGTGCCTATATATTCGCTCCCGATATTCGAAAACTGTTACTCAAGAGCCTTCGAGCCGTATCTAGTGGGTCTCATCCGCGAGTTCTTCACATCTAGAAAATTTTAGTTGCTCATTTTCCTTACGAAATAGGGAAATCCAAAAGTTTAGGCGGTGATCGATACCTTTTGTGACATGAGAAATTTATATTTTCCTAATGATACAAATAATATTTATTAGTGATTTAAAGGTATATAAACTATTTATAAAATCAAATCTTTTAAATGAAGTACATTTGGTATGGAGTGTTCTCTAGGTAGACTGTATTCTTAGTTTATTTAAAAATATTGATGGCAATTATAATTTTAGTAAGATTAACCAGTCAATAATAAGATTGTTGATAGGGAGTATCTATGTTATTATCCCTGAATTTATTTAAAAATCACACTAATGTAATCTCACTTAACGAATAATTTGTTTAACAATATTTTTACAGGAACCAATTACCTGCATATTGAGGAACACCTTTACAGTTTTTACGCCAATGTAAAAAGTCGCAGTAAACTTTTACATTTTTTCTGATTCGCAAAAAAACCTTTTAAACAAAGATGATTTAATTAACTCCAGAATGGATTCATACTTATTTTATTTTTCATGTTTTAAGGAAATAAAAATATTTCCATTAGGACTAAGCCTAGCGTTTAAAAAAATTTTGAAAATTGCATTTGTTCACGGTACAACCCTTGCAAAACGTTTTCATCAGTTAGCTAAAAACATAATCACGTTTAGAGATTGCATTGTCTTCTGAAACTGAACAGTTATAGCTATGATATAATGTTTCTTTTTAAAATAGCATATTATTTTTCGATTGACGCAATAAAATTTAGTCTAATGGATGTCAGAAGTAAAAATAATCCATTCCGCAATAACTATAATCGATGTCAATTAATAGGGAGCATAGTTAGAAAAAAAACATTGGACATTTCGTTGAATATAACCGTGAATCATAATCTTATCACTGCGGCAGCTGCATAGACACTTCCCGTCTAATTTGCTATTTTTCGCGAATTTTGAGAACAATTGGCGCCTACCAATTATGTCATTTCGAAATAAATGACCGGAAAACGATTTGTAATTGTTCTTAGTCTTGAGACCACAAAACCATAAAAATTTGTTAACTTACTCTTCATTCACTAAAAAATAACATATTTAAATATATCTTTTTACTACGCATTTAAATCAATTCAAAAAAAGGAAGCTTGTTATATGTGTTTCTTGCAAGAATTAAAATAATAAAAACAAATAGGGAGAGTTGGCAAGAGAAAATCATAAATTTCCCACCTAATAAAGCGCCCAGCGTAGAACAAAGAAGTTTATAGAGGTACACCAGCACGTGTTTCGCGTATAATTAGCTAAAATAAGCCAGGCAGAAGTGTAGTTGATGCTCAGTTGCAAATTTAAAACAAAATGAACAAGTGGTGCAGCAAAAAGACTACTACGAACTTTGACCTCCTTTGTTTGGCACTAAAACTGCGCATTTACTTTAGAACTATGGCAGCAATTTATGCATAGGCGGGTAGAATCCCTACAATTTAGTGTAATATATTCCCAAGTAAACCCGCCAATGAGGTTGGGAAATACACAGGCCCACGTGAAACGTAATTCATTTACTCCAATTAGTTTATTTTGTTTTTGATGGGCAAACACATGTGGAATCAACCGTATGTAAGTGTTAATGTACTAAAACTACTACAAGTGTCTCTGACACTGTGCTATATTCGGTTTGTAGCAAGGTTATTGCAGTTCAAAGCACAGAAAAGCAACGTCGATCTTCTACATTTGACATGTCGCGATTTTTTCCTTTTGCGAAAAGCTGCGCATTGGGAATATACAATGAAGTTACCGGCACGGCGTTTTACGATCGGAAATCGTATGAATTGCAGTTCTTTGTTTCGTTCTAATTTAATTTACTTGTCTCGACAGTAAATCTAAGATTTACTGTCTTACTTTGTAAATGCGGACTGTAAAATATTGCTGCAAATGCAGGACATTACTCGAAGGATATTGTTTTTATTGGAATTTCTCACGGACTTGTTGCACAACAATGTGGGAAAGAATATTAACTCGAGTAATTACGTTTTATTTGTGCATGTGGAATGATTTTAAAAGCATCAAATTGAAATTATTTTTGAATTTCCTAAAAAACTGTTTATAAAATTTCAAATAACTTTTTGAAAAAAAAAAAACGTTTTTTTTGTTTATTTAAATTTTTACAATATCTTTTTATCACCCTCAACCATATAATTTTTTATAATAAAAATTTTATTTGTTCATTAACTTATATATTAATTTTTATTGTATTGCGAGACCTCTGACCCTGAATGGGTAGAGGTAAGTTTATTATACAATCAAATAAGCTGAAACGTAAATAGGTACTCATATTTTTCCATCCATCATGAGAGAATCCCTGAAAGTAGGACTTAGTTGACAAATGGGGGTCCACCAGTTCTTATGAGAGCATACTCACATTCTGCAGTGATAATTTTACATATAAAAAACTTTTACATGATCAAGTTATCTAAGGTATTTTTCACAATATTTACTATGCATTGTGCTAATTTCACTGAAAATATTAGAATTTTTCAAAATGAACTTATGAATCATATGTTAAATATGTATATTATTAGAAAAAAATGTTTGCCTTTTTATGAACAATTATGACATCACAGTAAAATTAATTTAAACGTAAACAAGACTGCTCCAATTTCTAAATAAAAATAATTTAAATTAAAAACATATGAATTATTACAAAAAAGGGTAAAAAGAGTTTTAAGTAATCAAGGCATAATATAGAAATTTTATTAAATAAAAAATATATAGTGTATAATATATGTATATGTAAACTGTACAATATATTAAATACGAAACTAAAAATAAATATTTTAAATTTACAAAACAAAAAACAATTCTGAAGTAATAAATCTAATACAAAAATTTAATATAATAAATATAATACTGTGCTAATTCAACAGAAGTTTGAAAAATACTTTAACAAATGTTTCATAGTTTTACTATTAAATAAGGTTTTTAATCCAAAATTTTTAAAGTTACATATCGCTGGACCAACAACAATCTTTTCTGTTGATTTAACACATTATTTTGTTGATTATGGCAAACAGTACTCAAATGATAGTATGAAAAAATAGCAACAAAATACCACATTCTAATATGGATTACTTAAAAGTACTAATAAATGAATCTTTTCAAACTTGATATGGCATATATACTTCAATTGCTAAGGTAATAATTAATTGAAAAATTATAAGTTTGTATAGATAAAAAGTATATAAAAGTAATATTTTGTCAAAAATTTATATCAGATCTTATATGTAAATTGATATTTGATGGATATTCTATTGTTCTGCTAGTTTTGTACAAATAATAGTATGTATTGAGTTTTCACAAAACAGAGTTTGTAAGGTGGAGCAAAAATAAGAATGTACCTAGTATAAAGTAAATTGAGTTGAGCTTACTCTATTGTTAAGTCATGTTTTTCAATCTCCTTACACATAGCATTGAATTCCTTGTACCATTTGTTTGCTGCTTCCTCCTAAAAATGAACAATAATTAATTATTCAGTTTGGTAGAGTGCAATATTTTTTTTAACATTTATCTTAGATAATTGTATATATTTTAACAGATTAAAATACTAAAATAATCCATTGGCATTATGAAAATGTCATCATTCTCATGTAATAATACACTTAATAATAATTTTATTTATCTTCTCACAAATTACAATAAATCCAATTTGAACAAACAGAAGAAAACAAGTATGATATCTGGCAGAAACAATAAAACAGAGCAAAATATATATTATGAAGAATTAAAGAATTTCCCGGACACTCCCGGCAGATTACTATAAAAACGGAAAACCGTTCATATTATAAATTAGAGTTAAAAAAGTGAAAAAAAGTTATTGATAACAACCGAAGTGAGCCAATCAATTCAGTTTAGTGCATTCACTAGTCGTGGTAGGCAAAATTTGAGCTGATGTTGAGTGACAATAAAATTTGATTTAGTATACATACTTCAGGACACCCCTTTTTTTTTGTAAGTATGCTCGATTTGTTTATATTTATATTTCTTTGCGTACAGGAGAACCGAAGAAACATACAGCTATAATATTGTTTTTACTCCCACTAATCTCACGCTGAATAATATAAAATTTGATTTTTAAGAATTAAGAAGTAAACTGTTGAGATCTAGCCATTTTGTAATAAAATGTAAGTCATTTTCGGCTTTGATCATGGCACTCATGATTCCCAGCCTCCACAAAAAGGACAGTATCATACATGTATGAAATCATCTCCCCATTCAATCTCGGCTTAAGTAAGTCATTCAAGTAGATTATAAGTAAAATCCGACCAAGGACAGTAGCCTGCAGCATGCCACAGAAAACAGGCAATTCCCGACTAGAATGTGATCCTATTTTAACTTACTGTGTTCTGTTTTGTAGATAACTTACAGTAAGTTTCCAAGGTTCACTGCGAACACCATAGATTCATCAAAAGTGTATTGCAGTTGATAGTATCAAAAGCTTTCGTTAAATCCAAAAATATGCCCAAACCACAACGATCATTATCGAATGACCCCGTAATCTTAGATGTTTGGAGTGATACTGTATCATTAGTGGATCTGCCTAACATAAACCCAAATTGCAGATTAGAGAACAAAATTATTATTGTTAAAGAAGAATTTAAGTCTTTGAGTAATTAATTTTTCAAATTTAGTTTAGGAAAAGCCGAGACCAAGGATATCGGTCTGTAATTAATTAATAAAGTTGTGTCTTCCCACTTGAAAATCGGTATTATTACAGTTTTTTTCAGTTTATTTGGAAAAATACCTTGTTCCATACATTTATTAAGTATTGTGCTTAGAATAGGGGCAATGAGAAATTTAATGCCTTTATCAATTTTAGAATTTGCTGTGTTTGAAGATTTAAACTGATTTATTATTTTTGACAGCATCCTCTCGATGTCACTATTGGAGGTAATCCTGATCACTAGCCCCTTCCACCTTTCTAGCGTTTATCCTCCCATTCGTAAACACGATGAACCTCCAACCAACATGCCTTTTTTTTTTGCAGCGTAAAATAGTTTTCTGAAATATGGGATCAAATGTATTTTTATATCCCCAACCTTCACTCCAGTCATATTGGGATTTGACACTACAATTCTTTCTGCTTCAGTAGGATTTTTCTCTTGTCACACCTGGTAAATTGAGCCACTATGTTTCTCTTACTGTTCCTTAGGGATATTCTATGGGCAACATCAATATCAGTCTCTACAATGTTTAACTTTATTTCCCTCGCTGTGCTTGCAGAAACCTGCCTCTTCTGCTCCATCAGCTTTTCCCTCTCCTCCTTAATCTCTCCTACAAACTCAACATACTTGCATTACATAAATTCCACCGACTTCTTCAGTTTACCCATAGCACTCAACCTTGCTTTTACCTCTCGCAGCTCTTTTATGGTAATCACATACTGCTTGTTATTGCAACAATGTATCGCTTTAATTTTGTGAGCCTTTGCATACTACCTGTTTGTCACGGCGGAGTTCAATTTGGGGAGGTTGCATTATTTAAGTTGGAAATGAATCCCCTTGAATTTAATGCATGATGCGCATGTCATCTGCTCGGTTGTTCCTTCGGCCGGGAACACTGGTGATAGCGCTTACATCGTCGGCTGCATCATTCCGCGTAGCAAGAATCCCTCTATTTAAAATGTCTAGGTACTAAAAATGCTACAATCCCAGTGAACACATTAATCCAGTAGGTATGTGACTAGCTTTAGTATGATTTCATAGCTTGGATTTGACCCGGCAAGTTTCATGGCAGGATTAGTACATTTTTCACACATCCAGTTCATCTTCGCAATCTTATACGCTTCCTTATCTATTGAACACAAGAAATGATAAGACAAGTTACAGGCAGCAAATGCACTCCGTATTACCTTTTGACATTTTATGCACCTAGTCATTGTTTACAAACGTTTGCACACAGTGGTTTAATATGTATTATATGTTTAGTTATAATTTTGTGGAGATTAAATGAAATGCAAAACACTTTCACTTCAGATAATGCTCATGTGCATCATTGCTAAAATAAACCATAAATTCGATGTTCTGCGGTACATCTTATAAATAAAAACAAACATTTTTCTTCCACAATAGTTTATTTTAATAAAACTACTGGTTTCGGTATTTTAAAATACCATCTTTAGGTCTAAAAAACAAGAGAGGCAGAAAATATGAAGAGGATATTTATTATTGTACGCTATTTTACATAAAATTTGAAATTTTGAATGAAATCCTTAAAAGATAAAGAGATCAAAAACATTCTATGAAAATATGTGTTGAAGAGAACAAAAAAAAGTGAGATCCAAGATATTTAGACGACGTTTGGAAGGCTCTATCTCATAAGTAAGAGAAACTTTGTGCATCGCATTAAAAACCTGAGTTTGTAAATCTCCCTCATTCAGACAAAAGAAGTCCTCCATATATTGAGCCAATCATATAACAATTCCAAATAATGTTTTTCCAGCTGTCTATAAAAATCTCAGCAAGAAAATTGCAACCCATTACTAATCCAACAAACTATGTATAGAGTTTGCTAAATTTGAAGAAATTCTGGCCCATATATATCAAGAACGTAACCTTCTTCTCTATAGAAAAAATTCTATCGATGAAAGAATCAGAATTTTTACTTCCATATCTAGGAGCGAAGTATAATACCTCTCTAAGTTGACTAAGTCTAAGTGTAAAAACAGTCAGTCTGTGATCGCAAGACCCTCCAATAAGAAACTACTAGTCTCATCGGACAACTCACCTTATAGATTTTGGGAAAACCGTAAAGCGAGAGTGGAAGGGTTCTTGTCAATAGCAGAATGTCATTCTATAAATACTCCATGATATTTGGAAATAAAACCCCTAATTGTAATTATTTCCAAATATTACGACAAGACAGATTTCCCGGGTTTGATTTTCTTTTGTCCGCTGTTGAGGATTTGACCTTCATTGTAGTCTGTCACATATATCTGTGTTGTGTACCTTTATGAATTATATATGTCCAGGAACAAACATTCGGTTTTTGAGTTAAATTTTGCAGGGAAAGTGCTAATTACATCCTTTGCTATTGCAACCTGAGATTCTGATAATCGGGATAAAATTTTCATTTCATTTAGAAATTCTAAATTGTTGATAGTCTTAACAGAATACCTTTCTAGCAAAAAGGGAAACCCAAGAATTTATACTTTTTAAATGAATGCAGTTCAGTTATACAGTATCACCTCATTACTGCAGAAATGACGTGAAAAATGATTTATAAATAAATTGTAGGATTAATAAACATGCATAATTTTAAGTTCTTCATCAGTAAATGAGGTTTGAAGCCTTGTTTTTTTTTATTTAGCCTCCGATGATGATATAAGCGAGGTTTTTTTAGTATTAAACCTAAATCAATTGAATGTAATTATATTTGAATTCATATGTTGGGCCTATACAGAAATCTCTTGATTAGCGCAGGTTTGAATAACGCTATTTTGATTTGAACGTCAAAAAAATTTGAGACCCATCCAAAATATACATGGTGCCAGTTTTGATTAGCGCACCGTATTTTTTCTCCCACGTACCGGTGTGGCGAGCCGTATTAACCAATGGCAAACACTGAAAGCGTGGGAGAGTTTGAAGCTGATGCTGGCTGTGCAACTGCCCAGCCAGAAACAGGAGTCCTTTAATGATTGAAATGGAGGATATTTAAAACTGAAACTAATTAGGAAGAAATTATCTAAAATTCAAAGTAAAATTGCATGAAAGCCAAGAGAAAGAAGAAAAAAAGATTCTTTTCTTGTTCCAAAACCATATAGGTATCACAAACAGCAGACAGAACTAGACTTTAAAATAAACAGTGCCATCAATGTAAAACAACAATTTCTGAAGACAATAAGAAAAAGAGCTTTGAATGTGATGAATGTAATGAGGTAATATGTGGAACATGCAATCAGATAGCGCCCACAAAAGAAAGAGCACTGATGCTAACAAGAAGAACAATAAGATTCTATTGTGTAAAATACCAAAGCAACATACAAAAAATTCTAGAAATTTGCAAAATAGTCCAAGAACTGAAGAAAGAAACTGAAGGCTTAAAAACGAAAATCCAAGTGAAAGAAATAAATGGTGTTCCTGAAATAGAAACTATTCAAAAACTTGAAAATGAAAATGCAAATATGAAAAAAAATACTCAGAAGTCTTGAAAAAGGTTTCTGAAATAAACGAAAGTGTCCCTATTACAAGAAATACAGCAGAAGATATAATACAGCCTACAATTGAAGAAATAAAAGAACGTGAGAGGAGAGCAAAGAATATAATAATATTCGAATTAGAAGAAGCAGAATCAAGTAAAAAGGAAGAAAGAGAGAAGGAAAATTTGAAAAAAGGAATAATCGTTCTAAAAAAAAAAAACACTAATGAAACCACAGCAGAGAACATTTCTGTTGGCAGAATAGGAAAATATGATGAAAAGAAAAAAAGACCAATAAAAGTAACCTTGCCAAGTAGAGAAATAGCTGAATAAAGAAGAAAGCATATATATCAAGAGTGATATGACTACTAACCAGAGAAAATACCTAAAGGATATGATAAGGAAGTTAGAAGAAAAAAAGGGAAGAGGATAAGAAAATATAAAAATAAAGTATATAGATGACAAGTGAAACAAAAAACAGTCTCAAAAAACTAATTACCAGCCTCGAATCGGGACAAACAGATGAAAGTAATGATAATGAAGTGAAAAAGTTCCCAAGCATGACAAAAAACAAGAGATTACGGTATCCAATATGTTGTTTCTCAATATTAGAAATATAAGAGATTAATTAGATTCCCTGGCAGTACTGGTTAAACAATATAAATATCCCGACATAGTGGTGATTGTGGAAACTTGGATAAATGAAACAGAAGAAGATATGTACAACATGGAGGGATATACTACAATATATAACAGCAGAAATGGAAAAAGAGGCGGAGAAATCGCAATGTACATAAAACAATACTTAAAGATTGATATCCTTGAGAAAATAAACAAGGAAACCTATGAAGGAGTAAGGGCTAGCGTAAATAAGCTAGAAGTTATCGCAATTTATAAACCCCCTAACAACAAACAATAATACAGTTTTTAGAAGAATTTAATGAATTATTAGACCAAGCAAGAAAACATACCATTATTTTGGGTGATATAAATATTGATGTACTCAACTTAAAAAAGGGTAGTGAATATAGTAGAGGTAAATGGCTTCAGAATTGAAAATGAAGTCAATCAAAATGGTGTAACAAGACCATTCAATTCAAAAAAGGGAAAAAGGGACAATTATAGACCATATTATAACGAAATCAATGGGAAGACCAATGATTGAAATTAACAAAAATGGATTATCGGACCATAAAATCCTGAGTTTGAAATTTACTAATGAAAAAAGAAGTGAAAAAATATGTTATCAAGAAAATATGGAAAACAAACTACAGAGGTATAAAAGAACAATTAAAACCAAACCTAAATACAACAATTAACAATTTTGATGAACTGATTAATGTTATAAATAGAAACAAAACATACAGGGTAATCAAGTTTAAGGAGGGAAATGATTGAATAACAGAAGAAATAATAAACAAAATAGACAAGAAAAATAGATTATTGAAGAAACAAAAAAAAATGTCCAACAAGTACGATGCTAGAAGAAAAATGTAAGGAATTGAGGAACGATACTACAAAAATGATTGAAATACAGAAACAAAATTATTATAGCAAAAAATTAGAACAGTCATCAGGTACATAAGGAAAACATGGAGCATAATAAACCAATGAAACAAAAAGAAATAACGGAAATATATATAAACAACATAAAAGTAACTGATCTGGATGAAATGGTGGAAAAAATGAACATACACTTTGCTAAAGACGGAACGAAACTGGCAGAAGAAGCATTGAATAAATTGGACAATAACCCAAAGTGCACTTTAAGAAAGAGTAAACAGGAGACTTTCTTTTTGCAACCATGCAATTTGGAAGAAATTTGGCATTATATAAAGCAACTAAACTCGCCCTCATCTTGACCAAATTGATAAATAAAGCTTATGAGGAAGGTATACATCTAGGAATACTAAAATCTAGAATAATATGTCCAATTCACAAAGGAGGCAGTATTTGTGAAAATAATTTAAGACCAATAACACTAACCTCAACGATAGGAAAAATAATGGAAACAACAATGAAAACAAGATTAGAAAAGTACTTAACTAAGATCCAATTTATTCATGCGTATCAATATGCATATCAAGAAAATTCAAGCACTACATGTGCAATTATCGACCG
>JAUIMW010002667.1:0-10411 GCA_033557785.1 Enochrus cinctus | reverse complement strand
TAAATTAGAAACAAGTGAGTATGAAGAATGGTACAAAAAACACGTCGATGAATGTCAAGCGAACCATGAAGGCTCAGCGGGTAAGATGGAGGTAGACTCTGTCGTCGAGATGTTCCAACGCTCCCAAACTTTGCACAGTCTCAAATACGCAAACTACATCGGTGATGGTTAAGAAGAGTGCATTGGTCATGTAAAAAAGAGAATGGGCACTCGATTGAGAAATCTGAAAAACAAGTTAAAGGCCTCGGAGGAAAAGGTAAATTAACTGCCAAATTAATTGATCAATTAAGAATTTATTATGGCCTGGTTATACGTCGGAATCCGGATTCCTTAGAAAATATGAAAAATGAAATCTGGGCAACCTTATTTCATAAGTTATCAACCGAAGAAAATCCGTAGCACGAGAAGTGCTCAGAGTCTTGGTGTAACTGGAAGAAGGCGCAAGCAGCGAATTCCTTAGACATCTTTCATCATAAGCCACCGTTTCTTGAGGAAGTTTTTGAAGCCATCAAACCGATTTATGAAGAATTAAGCCGGGACAAGTTGCTAAACCGTTGCTTAGGAGGCTACACGCAAAATAGCAACAAAAGTTTTAATGCTACTGTTTGGAATTTGGCTCCGAAATCTTATTCAAGCTGCAAAAAAGTCTTGAATATTGCGACTGTAATTGCTGTGTGTAATTTCAACGATGGTCTGAGTAATATTTTACAAATTATGAAAGTTTTGATGTTGGCGTTCAATCGTACAATTTTTGTCTTGATGCCGATGCTAAACGGGTTAAGCACGCTGAGCGGTGTTTGACAGATGCGGCAAAAAGAGCACGCTCTAATATAAAATCATCGAGGAAAGAGAATAAGGAAGAAAATTTAAATATAGAAGGGTGATAGCAAATTAATGGTAAAAAAATTTAAACTGTCGAATTTTTCATTTTTTTATGTCTATAATGCATTTCAAAACTTTAAATACGTTTTTCTCGAAACATGATTTTTCAAAACGGCACGCAGCATAACTCGAATTTGTTACAATATCTTTAAAATAAGATTTTGAAGAGAAATACGTAGGGGATTTTCGATAAGTTAATTTAATCATTATTTATTAACAAATGATTATCTCTTTTTTTTAAATTTAACAATTTAATTCAAATACTCGCCAATCACACAAAAATCAATATTTTTAAAATTCCCTACGTATTTCTCTAGCTATAAGCATGTACAATAATGTTTTTTTTTCTAGATCCAAATTTGCAGCAGATACACTGCGTGCCGCAGAGCACCTCAAATTCTACGTGCCTCGTGAAAATGGCTGTGGTGCCGTCATTTTTGAATATTTTATTATAATAATTTTCTATTTTGTTGTTTAAATATATGCTAAATAACTTCCTCCAATATTATAATTTTATTACCTTTCCTTCCACAAAAAAAAAATGACAAAAAAAAACACGTTTTTTAGGCTGTTACAGTGTTACCCCTTAACCGCTTGATTACAAACCTATGTTGAAATTGTAACATTTACTTTAGGATATACAATTTTAAAATTAATCATTTCGAATACTGGCTACTGCCGATAAAACTGAAATTGGTCTGCAGTTGTTTTTATAACTAAGTGAAAAATGGTGTACAAAGCGTCAACAAAAACGTCCGCACATGCTTATGGGGGAATCAAATTTGATCCGGCTGATTTTTTAGGTTTCAGATTTTTCAGAATTTTTTTTTATTAGAAGCAAAAACATTATAATGTCAATTAACATAGTTCGACGGGTTGCCATATACTGAGGAGAAATACTTAGCAAAACTATCTACAATCTCCTGGTCCTCAGTATACGTCTCTCCATCAAGTTCACGTACGACGACGAGTTATTTCTTTTGTTTTTTGATATAGTTCCAAAAAACATTTAAATTGCTTGAATCGCAGTTTCTCTCGATATCAGCCACATAAGCATTGTGAGCGTCAGGTCGATTTTTAATTTAGCTCTCAATCTTTTAAATTCTGCTAAATGATATTCTGATTAAAACTTACATTTCCTGTGAAAATCTCTTTTTTTGTATATCTGAAATAATATCTTGGGAAAACCACGGAGGATAGTGCTATTATTTAATCTGATTACAAGTTTTAGAAAAGGACCGATCCAAGATACTACAATTATACTACTTACAAATTGGCTCTTTTAAAACAATATATACCACCAAGAAAATTGGACCTCATATTCTTACTTAACTGTAAGTACACCAATCAGGATTTCATGATGAAGGCACGAAATTGCAGGCAATTTCTGAAAAGAGCGCCAATTTATTTAATATGCCCAAGGATTATCAAAACGGTAGATTTGAATATGAATAAGGTGATAACTTCAAACTTGGATTTGGTTCATGATCTTAAAGAGCAAGAATGGCAAAGAGCAGTTGCAAACTCACCTATGAGAGTCTTTGGGAAGCTCTTCATAAAATGAGGAGAAAGGTCGAAGAACACGATCTGGACAAGCAGGTGATATCGAAGACTGCCTGCCGACTTGATCGACTGGATTGGACAGTGGTAAGAATCATGACTGAAGACATTTTCAAGAGTTTAGAAATCAAGGTCACCGTTTGTGGTTATCACAAGAAACGAAACGGCATAACGTCAGTAAAAACGTGTTGTGTATGTGGTGTATAAATATTCTTACATTATTTCCTCCATTAGCCCAGAAATCTGGAGAATAAAACGGTAGACATACAAAAAAGGCACATAAATGGAGGGTACCAATACATATATCACAAATAAGTCAAATAGGTACCATAAATTTAATTGAAAGCGTTATTTTAAAAAACCTTATTTCTTCGATTATTCGTCGTATTACTTATTTAAATGTAGAAACTATAAATGATTAAAATAAGACACTTCGCTCATGGTACGTGGAATTTCTCGTCGCATTATGTCATTACATTGTGAATAAGGGATGTCAAATTAGTTTCCCTGTTGGCAGAAAGTGGCACAGTAAATCTATATTTCATGAACCAAATATAGTAGTAAATTATGAAAGGAATCGAACGAGGATATCCACTCTCCTTGTCAAGTAAGTTAATGTGCTGGACGGTGTAGTAGAACTTCTACAAACAAAAACACTAGGAAAATAATGTCGTTTCTATTTCTGTTGTCATGTTTGACGGAAGGGAATATTTCGCGGATCACATGTAAAAAATATGTGAAACCATATACTAAATATGAGTTACTTACGAGTTAAGAGATGTTCATTTTGTGTTTGCGAACGTTTTATTTTCTTATAATTACTTCAAGATGTCAATTAAAAACACAGTCAAGTTTTGTTGGTAAGTTAATAATTAAAAATATTATATTTTGCATAAATAATGACCGCAAATATTACTTCATATTAATAAATTGTGTATCAAAAACGTCAATGAATTTTAGATGTGAAAACGCTAGACAGTAAATTTTTAAATGGATAGGGCCTCTTTGTATTCTGAGCAGATATTCAGCTTTAATATAGATGTCAGAAATTCAAGATAAGAACTTCATTGAACGCAACCTCGATGTTTATATGGTCTAATTGAAAAAGTATCAATCCTGAATTTCCCTCATGGTATCGTGAAAGGAAATTCAGCAGGGGTTAATATTAGATTTCTTTTCTTTGGATATTACATCCATCAATATATAAGTACTATTAGCGGAACGAGAAATGTGGCAAAAGAAAATATATGTGAAAGTCAGTCTAGATATTGCGCTGTGCTTTTTGTAATGGTGTCTGCACCTGCATCTCCCCTTCAAATCAAGCAATTCCTAGTAAACTACACGTTCAAGTTTCACACTTTTATAACAATTTCTCTGCGCTATCCTTTAATGCCAGACATGAGAGCTTAGAAGGCCAATTGTGAAACTACGTATATCTAACGGGAATGGTGGAACGTTCATCTTTTTATTTTAATTATTATTGTACATTCTTGATATATAATTTATTTTGTCTACTGTTGGTCATGCGAAGAAACAAATTATTTCAAACAATTATTTCCCTTGACTATTTAACAATGATAATTTTCTTGCTGATTGAGAATTTTCAAATGGAGAAAGTTGCATGTTTATTTCAAATATCTCATGAAAACAATTTCGTTAGTAAGTGAAAATTTCTTTAACAACCACTCATTTACTGTATAAGTAATCAATAGAACATGCACATCGAGCCAGGATTATTTAAATGGACAGCGTACAATATAAATTCATTAGCTATAATTCATTGAGCGTATTGTAGTATTTAATGGTGAATGGAAAATTCAAATTTTCATCAAGTTGAAAAAGCGTCGCGCCAGCCAATGGTTCTAGTCTGGAAACGTGTAAAATTCAGCAAGCCGGTCTGGAATCTACTCTCTCTATACAATTTCGTTGTACAGATTCAATAACATGTGAATAATGAATTCACTTAAAATTGTGTCAAACTTTATTACAGGACAGAACAATTTCTCGCTCACGCGGTGTGGACGCTGCCTAAATGTTTGATGACAGGGTAGAGAAGCCTTTTAAAATTTCATTCGAGAGATTTACGTTGCTCGGATATCTCTTTGCTTCCACCTCTATTATATTTTAAAACGCGGATCTGTTAATATAGTTCATTATTATATTATTAATTATTTATCGTACATTGCAGCCGGCTTTTATAGTACATTTGCCATCATACAAATTCAAGCAAATCATGCATGTCAAAAATAACATATATTTTATATATTTAATACATTATATTATAGCTGCAGTAAAACGCATATGAACAGTTTATAATTATCATACCTACGCAGATTTGTTCAATATAAATTATATTTTATAATTTTGGAATTATATAACAGTTCGATTTAATGAAATAACACGTGTATTTACATAATTAAACATTACAATCAATACCCGATCCTGCACTAATTTAATTTGAAAATTGCAAATATGTTTACCACCTAAGGTGAGATTTGCATTATATATTATAATGAAATGTTATCGGAACCATAATCCATCCATTTTAGTTTACAAATTTTAATTAAACTCCCAACGAGTACATTGTACAATTGCATTGACGGATTTTATGTTTTCAATTGCACTATTAAATTATTCGTTGCTTCAATAGAGATCAGCTAACAAAAATTATTTATAACCTACGTCTAAAGTAGTATTATTACAAAGTGCATCATCAATAATTAACTTAAAAATGATGGCAATGGCAAAAAATAACATAATGACGACTTGCAACATAAGAACATGCAACTTAAAAGATTACCCGATAATGTAAAAATAATTGCTGCATTTTCTAGCTAAAACGCTATCTTATTTAGGTTAGAAGGTGCCGGTGGAAAAATAGTGCAATAAATAGGCCTTCACGTTCTTTCGAAAACTAATACCATAGGAATGTCTGAATAACTACCTCCCAATTTTAGGTTTCACACCGGGTGTACGCAACGAAATCTAGCTTTTAGAGTATTTTCACGTTCAAACGGAAATTTGAGCGTGCCATGGGTCAACCAAATCGATAACGTCGAGATATTTGTAAGAGTTCGCGTGTTCATAAATATTGAAACTTTGACAGTCATAATTTCGTTAAGTATATTCATTAAATTGTATAGTCTTTAATATTTTTCTCCTTTCGCCACAATAACGTCTGCATTATTAGAATTGCGGGCTGTTCCGGCCGATTGTTAATTAATGTAACTACGTTTTCTTTTTTGTCTTCCTTTTCATAACACCCAGAGCGGAAAGGTGCACGCTGAAAAAGGCCAGTTCATGTTACACGCACATTTTCGTTCTTGGTACACATTCTTGGACATAAATCTAGAAAAATAGCTTATGCGTTAGTAAAATATTTTTTTTGCTTTGCCGGATTCCGGCAGCAAATTGGGTAACTTATATAAAACGTTCTGATAAATACCTTAGTTCTGTTTGCAAAGGCCAAGTAACAAAACTGTACGCTTTAAACATTATTTTTCTGCATTAATTTTTAGTTAATAGCTTATTTATGTGAAAATTAAAATATTTCATTTTACCAACAAATAAAAAATAACATGTCAGCCAAATAATAGAACCAATTAAATTGTTGCATATAATTTAATATTTTAATTAAAGTACGTACTATTAAAACAATCATAACGATTGATAATTAATACCCACAATAATGGATGCATTAACAATTAACGGGTTATTATTAGCAAAAGCATTGTTGGTACACTGTAACATAATCCAATTAATACACAAAAATAATGGATACTGGTTTAACTAGGGGAATTTGCATAATATGTATGAAATATAAGAGCATGCAAACATGATGTGTATATGTATAATTCTTGGAAGGGTGTTTTAATATCCAGATACAATTTTTTAATAAACCATAAAAAATAATAACCGATACAAGTGGACCTGCCGCTTACCGGAATACATGCAAAGAAAAGATTTTTAATGCTTTGAAACTGTTTTAAGGCCTTTGATCTACAGTCAAGCGGATGCCATTCTAAATTTATTTTATCTTTTGGTTTCTATATGTTACCACTGCTGTACTTCGTAGCACGTAGTATTAAATTTATGAATAATGTAAAAACACTTATTTGATATAAAGATTTTAATAGGTATCTTTAATCATATGACAGGAAACGAAAAGTAATACAGATGTCGCCAAAATTGTTGGACTCCCTTTTTTAATACTTAGTCAAGACGTTTCGAATATTTCCTACGGATTGCGTAAAAAAATTAAATATGTAAATGTAAAAATACGTGAAAATGTAGCTAGATAATAACCGTTTAATGAATAAAAAGGTATTACGTAGGTAGGGAATTCTACGATGCGATGCATTAGAATCGTTCCAGTACTGTTTGCCGGAGTAAATAAGGATTATGCTAGAGATAACAGCGTATTAAAAAGTCATATATAATTAGTTGTGTAATTATGCGTTACGTGTTGAAAAACCGACATTAAAAATTGTAAAAATATAAGTGCTGCGCACTTAGTTCCACAACACAAACCCAGCTTTTATACAATAAAGAATGTTAATTTATAAATTAAGCACAAAATTGAACAAGTTTCAAGCTGAACAGGCGAATGGCAAATATATTTGGTTGTCTTAAAAAATTACTTAGCATTTATTCCAATGCACTTAACGAAAGTTTGTTAAGATTGACATTTATATTGATGCGGGAGAGAGCCATAAAATATTCATGTTCCTAATTTCAAAATCAATAATGTGATAAGATTAAGGCTCGGATTAGTATAACGACTAGATAACGCCAAATTTTGTAAGGATAAGCTATCTGTTATTATAAGTACGATTTATGGAAGGCAACAATAATGATGTCTATTTTAGTTAACATCTATTGACACACTTTTTCTTCTGCGTTTATTGGTTAGGTTGAAAGAGGAAATTTTCTGATATTACGCTTGGAAATGGATTTATGAACCACTAAAAAATTCTACGGTCTAAAATTGATATTTTTCGCATGGCGAGGAGGCTTATATAATTATTTCTGGAGGATGACCCCAATATTTAATTGAGATTAAAGGGACTTGGCAAATCAGTGATCTCTTTTATAAAATCCAAAGTATGAATTCTCTTGTTAATGCAATTGATTATATCCCGACTACTTCTCCATATAAGCACAGTTGTGAATCAGCTGAATTTATTTCAAACAAAAAAATCTCCAGTAAATTTCCTTTCTTATATTTAATAATACGCTGTTTAATACCATCTTTTAAAATCAGATGCCTCCTTGTCTAATGATTATACGTTTTCTGGATTCTGGAGCTATTAAAAAAATAATAAAAATAACGAAGTTCATCACAATTTAGATTCAAGTTTAGATAAAATGGAAATTTTACATGACTAGGTTGCTGGGTGGAGCAAAAGTGCATTCTCATAAAATCTCTTTATCGTTCCCAATATTGACAATGCTTTAATTTTTTTACATACGGAATTTATTGTTATTATTATACAACACTGCTCAACAGATAGTTTCTATTTGAAGAATAGCTTACAATAATTGAATACAATAAAATACAATATTAAACACAGCTCAAATACTTACAACTAACTACATTAAACGAGTGAATGCAATATAATACAACACCTAAAATATCTCAAATACTACAACTAATCACACTAAACAAGTGAACACATTCAATATCAATCGCTTCATAAACACAAAATACTAAATACAAATATAAGACTCTCATGAAAAGGAAGAAAGGATGAAAGTTTCCTGTACAATATGTCGTGGTTAACAACGTCCAATGCATTGAAAAACCACTGAAAACAACATAAAACCTGGCCACGTCCATCGAGAACAGAGGCGACAAAAAGTAGGTAAATTTGTGACAGCCGAGCGACACTTAAGAAACAACCCTAGCGACGTCAAAAATTAAACGTAAACAAAGATACCTCCTTTCCCTCAAGTGATTGTAATAAAAATGCGCCAAATATATATATAATATGAGTAGACAACAAAGTTCCCCCACTACTTTGGGGTTTAACGAAAAGTAAATGTGTTAGGTACTTGGGTGCAAGTATTCTTGTCAGTGTTAATCTGCTTGGGGGGATGTGTAGCTATATAAAATTTGTTACACGCAAATATGTTCGTACAATATAATTTGTACTGCACCTGTTTCAATATAAAAATTACGCCCCGACCTCGACCTTTAATTACATATTCAACACATATTTAACTTTTCTGGAGTCATTAATGATCGTTCAAAAGTCTTTGATTGTCATCTCCTTTAAATTACTATTGCTAGTTTTTATATAATTTTTATTTGCGTCTATACCAATTATACTCAAAAAATAACACGCCAACAAATTATAAGTAACACAGAGATTGAATTTTTTTTGCCAAGACTCTTGTACTAATACTATTTAAGTACTTATTTAGGTGCATCATAAAAGCCCTTCTTATAACAGATAGAGTATAGAGTAAGATAGACACATTATTAAAAAAAAAAACATTACAGCAAGAAATGTCCATTGTTTTGGCAATCAAAACACACTGTTGTTCCGAAGGGTAATAAATAAAAACTTAGTTTTAGCGAATCTCGGCGAGAAGCGAAGCTGCGAATGTCAAGGACCAAATTTTAAGAAGAATATATAATGTTAAATATACATACAAACTGTTTATTTGTGTGTTTTTATTTTTGTCTGTCCTTAACATTATATATTCCTCTCAAAATTTGGCCCTTGACACTCATAGCTTCGCTGCTCGCCGAGATTCGCTAAAGCGAATCCTTAAGTTTTTATATACGCATCTTATTCAAATATGTTTTATTTACCAAAATAGACTCACACTTTTTGAGCGGAAGCTGTACTACATTGTATGTTTTGTTGTCCCGAAAAGTAATATATAAAAACTTAAGCATTCGTTTCAGCAAATGTCGGCGAGCAGCGAAGCTGAGAGTGTCAAGGGCGAAATTTTAAGAAGAAGATATAATGTTATAGATTTGCAAACAAACAGTTTTTATGTTTGTCAATCTATAACATTATATATTTTTCTTAAAATTTGACCCTTCATACTCGCAGCTTCGCTGCTCGCCGACATTCGTTAAAGCGAATCCTTAAGTTTCTTCGGGACAACAACGTGTTTTGATTGCCAAAACAATGCACATTTCTTACTGTAATGTATTTTGTTTGCCAAAAGAATATATGTGTCTTATTCAAGTGTGTCTTGCTTTTCTAAACAATGCATGCACCTTATTCGAATATGTTTTATTTACCAAAATAGACTCACACTTTTTGAGCAGAAGCTCTACTACATTGTATGTTTTGTTGTACCGAAGGGCGATATATAAAAAGTTAAAAATTCACTTTAGCGAATCTCGGCGAGCAGCGAAGCTGCGAGTGTCCAGGGCCAAATTTTAAGAAGAATATATAATGTTATAGGTTTACAACAGTTTTTATGTTTGTTAATCTCGCTAAAGCGAATCCTTAAGTTTCTTCGGGACAACAGTGTATTTTGATTGCCAAAACAACGCACATTTCTTACTGTAATATGTTTTATTTGCTAAAATAATGTATGTGCCTTATTCTAGTTTGTTTTGTTTGTTTAATAACGCACATATGTAACTCTAATGCACTTTAGTTTTCAAAATAAAGCAAGTATCATACTCTATACTTTATTCATTATAAGAAGAGCCAAGTTTGCGCATGGTAGTCCAACCTTTTAAAGCGACTCATGACTGAGGAAGGTTTAACATACTCAGAGGTGCATAATACGAATCAAATGAATCTAGGGCGCTACGTCAGATGATTTTTTGAAATTATAACGGCAATAATAATTTTAATGAACTGTCATTTATTTTTTTAATTATTAACTTACATTTCAATATAAAAACATATTGAATACAAAAAAAAATTATATCATGATCTATTACATTGTCAATAATGTGGTCAAGTTGCCACATTTTATCTTCCTCTTTAATAAC
>JAUIMW010002666.1:0-10413 GCA_033557785.1 Enochrus cinctus | reverse complement strand
AGCGACAACCTGGGAAGTCTTTGAATTTGATTGTAATGTTCAAGGGCTGGGAGTGCATAAACTGTTGGGTCTGGAAATATTTTTGGGGGCTTGGCTCTTACAAGGTCGCCTCGTTTTTTGAAAGAAATGCTGTTGCTCGGGGTGGATCTATCACATTTGTGAGGGATGACTTGGATTTTCATATTGAGAACTTGGAAAATCTTATTATCTGTGGAGATTTTAACCTAGATATAACGCACCGTGATAGAGCTGATGTCGACGTTTTTCTGCTGCTACTGGAGGCTCATGGTTTTGTCCCTCTATTTCATTCGCCTACTATAGTAGCTGGGTAAATCCTCCACATGTATTGACAATATTTTTGTTGGAAGGGTGAATCTTGATGTAGTGTCATGGCTGAGGAACCTACCGGTCGATAGGTCAATAGAAACAGGTCTAAACTTTGGCTCACCAAAGATATCATGATTTCAAGCAAACATAAAAGAGAATTGTTTTTAGCTCTTAAAATTGTTCCTGACGTAAAACTTAAAACATTTTGAGATAGATATTGTAGAGTTCTTAAGAGGGTTCTAATTGAGGCAAAGAGAAAATTCAATCATCCAAGTGTATATAAATCTTCTAATGTTATAAAGACAGTAGCGTGTGGCGAGCTTAATGGTAAAAAGAATTCTGAGAAATTAAAGATTGATATTGGTGGTTCTGCAGAAGAAAGCCATCCGCGCTATCTTCAACAAAAAGTTCAACTATTGCGCTCTTAGGCCATACTTATTTTGAATTCATTTTTTTACATCATCTTTGAAAAGTTTTTGCTCTCAAAATGATGATTCAGCGCTTCTTTGGTTGCTTCTGGGTTTAATCTATAAACGTTTAGGTGGACACACGAACTTTTTTATTTCTCTTCTCAGAATTTTCGGTTACTGCTTCTTTTTTCTTCCTCTTGACTAATTGTCATTCCTCTATGTTTGTGTTGCCTGAGATATAATTTTCATCAACTTTTTGCTTCTGAGTCTCCTTTAAAGTTTCAGCATATGACATTTCCTCTTCTAAAATTTCGAAAGACGTCCCTGTCTTCGTAGAGTCGCCATCTCTTGGGGTAAACTTTGGCTACAATTTGTTTCTGCTCTCCATTTCTTGCATCAGTCTTTTTAAAAAGTCTATTTTCCTTTTGTTCACTAGTTAAGTTATCTTCTGGATTGCAATAGTAATACACAATAACACACAAAACACAAATTCTGCTGCATCAGTGATCTATAACTGCCCTTATATGCAACTTATATGCATATATGCCAAGCTGTCTATTTCGTTTTTCAAAAAGATACTCTTTGAAAGAACATTAAAAAAATTTGGCGAAGTTATATCTGAAAGATCTCTCATAGAATACAGTTCTGTGAATTATTGTAGGATTGTAATACAATTTTTAAATCTTAAGTTTAGATGGCAAACGTCAATTCGAAAAAAAATAGAGTGGAATAATGTGGCCATATGATTCTTTCACTTGTCTCTCATATTTAACCTTTTCAATGGATTCAAAAATAAAGAAATTTTTCGGAAAAGTTGAGAAATTGTATTAAGATTCTCGTTAATTAAAAATAAATACATTTGGGTGAGTAAACATGAGATCGACAAAAAGAGAGACATCTTATTAGTAGTAAAGTGTACACACAAGGGCCCAAGACTAGATGGGGAACCCACGTTTAATAGATCAGAAATCTCACCATTAATATATATATATAGAACCAATATATATAGCCCGATTGTTGTAAAGGAAGAATATTATTGTCGCCAAGATATTTTCTTATATAATTGTCCATATAACGTTCCAAAACCTTTGGCAATATTGGCAAAATGCTAATTGGGCGCAAATCGGTTACTTCCACGGGATTTGATATTTTTGGAAGAGGTCTTATAAGAGCGAAATACTGCCGACTCAATTGTATTAATTATTAAATTATCATTAAAATCTTCCATGCAAATAATATAATGTGTGTTATAAATTTGTGTGAGTGAAGACCTCAAAAGTTTATGAAAAGACATTTAAATTCAAATTTGATGGCCTATAAATACAGTAAAAGGTGTAATTTACATTCCCTATGCATATCTATATCCAAAGTTGCTCTGTGCTTCTAGGAGATTTTATGATTTGGCATTTCAAGTTGTTTTTCACATATACAGCCACTCCTCCTCCACCGCTGCCGGCTCGATCGCAAAATAGATGAACAGTATAGGCTATAGGGACGCTGTTCAAAAGCATAACATGTCAATACATTTATTTCAGTTTGAAGTCTATGGCACTAAGATTAGAACTATGAAACTATTATGACCTTGTATAGATTCTTCCTTTCTGTTTGTTTCTGTACCTATTAGTCATGACGAATGACTCTCATAGATGCTTCATTTCCTGTTTTGTATCCTAGTTCTTTATGTTTTATGATGATGACTCATTTACAATACAAATCAAACTGGCTAATTGGTAATTCCAAAGCCAAAAAAATATATATGAGTCTAGATGAAAAAAAAATCAATGTATCAACAAAGATACCCACGAAAACGCTTTCATGTGGGAACAACATCCACCAAATCCTCGCCCTTTACTTCAGGAATATCTTTTATTTCTATATTTTCGAACCTGCTTCAAGTTGATTCAATCGTTTGATCAATTGATATTCTCAAGCTCGATTAACTTACTATTGACACATTCAACATCAGTCTGCAGTTTCTTATCGAGATTTTCTAAATTATATATTCTATATATCTATTGGTGAAGCAGAAAATATTGGAGAGAAGAACTATTAAACTGGGCGAACACTCGATAACCGAAGAAAATAAAACCACCGGCCTTTCTGGAAGAGAGACACCTCGAAAAATAATATGACTCTTTATATCGCGAACGAATGTCGAATCATATTTAGCCTACAAAAAAAGCATGTAGAAAAATAAAAGACATCAAATTTTTTATGGTGGGTGTGGAAATGTCATTGAAGAACTTGAAACTCACATGGTGAATAGAGTCTGTATATACAGTAGAAAAGGCATCAAATTCAAGAACTTAGATTTTATATCAAATGAGTCACTCTAACTCATACTTGTCACTTACCGAACAAATGAAGGAAGCCTGACTCAACACATTGACATTATGGAGAACGTGCTTGTGACAATTTACATTCAGATTAAACCTGACGATAACATAGTCTTATAGGGAGACTTCAATATAAACATGTTAGAAGATAACCGGGAAAAAATCAAATTATAAATTTTGTTGAGAGAATTGGAGTGATTGCTTTGTTTTCATGTTAAATTCATAGACCCATGTCTTGTCGCCCGTAATTATCCGTTTCATAAAGGTTGGATCACTTTGGGCTTCAGAAATCATCTCTTTAGCAACTGTCTTTCGGTGGTCTTTTGCACGAAATTCAGGTCCTTCGGGACGAGCCAGGCTACCACGCGTCTCATACCCAAAACATCAACCAAAATGTGCTGTGTCATTCCATATGCAATGCCAAGTTCACTAGACACCTCTCTTAAGCTGGTATGACGATTTTCAAGCATCATTTCTTTCACTTTCTTCACGTTTTCATCGGTATTCAACGTCGATGAACGTCCAGGATGAGGCAAATCTTCCACCACTGTACGACCTTTTTTAAAGTCCTTATACCACTCGTATGCTCTTGTTTTTGATAGAGCAGATGCAAATGCTTTTTGCTACATTTTCAGTGCATCGGCACACGAAATTTCATTCGCAACACAAAATTTCAAACAAACCCTTTGTTTAACAAAATTATCCATGGTAAAATGCGACAAATTGAAAAAAGTTGATTGATGTAAACAAACGCCAGGCAGACACTAATGATCGGATGGCACTAAAACCTGACAGATGTGCGTCTTAAGGTCGTATCAACATAAGAAAAAAAATAAACCGGTTCCCGCATGCACGGTACGTTTAAATAAAAAATTTCCGGTACTTTCTGATCATAGGGTATTCCTCAAAAAATTTTATGAATTAATTATCTGTATGCATTGTTATGGTGAAATATTGATAGTGTGTGGTGACACAAAAGTTAACCTACTTAATGAAAATAAAGAGAAGAAGCAAATGTTGGCATGCTTCTGGAATAGAACCTTCATCCGACAATCCATAGAACTATCCGAACAGCTACACAAAGTGTTACATGTATTGATAACATTTTTGTAAATATACCAGCTTGTCATACACATGTTGTTGAAAACCAAGCAAACAGATTTAAAATATTTTACAAAAACTGATAGTAAGCTGAAACAAATTTTAAATAATGAAACCTGAGAAAATGTCTTAAATACTAACAATCCAGAAGAAAGCACATTATGATTGATTAAATCAATAGAAGACCAACGAAAATGATAAACCAATGGCAAACCTTTTAAATACTAAGATAAATAAATAACTCCTACATAACTGAAACCAAGGAGAAAGCAAATGCTTTTAATGAGTTTTTTTTTATAAATATTACAAACAAATTACTTCCAAATACTCAGAATGAGACGGATATTAGATCAACAGCCGTATCAGAATAATAATTTTTTTATTCTAGTAGATGACGAGGAGCTTACTATCTGCATTGGCGAATTAAAAACAAATGGTGCTTCTGATTTTGATGGAATATCAACAAATGTAATTAAAGATAATCAACATCACACTTTAAAAAATATATAAAACAGGAGACAAAACTAAAATAGAAAATTACAGATCAATTAGTATTATAAGTAACTTCACAAAACTATTTTGGTTTTAAAAGCTTAGTTAGCTATTTGTATTGTCATAAAATACTGTATAGCAGACAATTTGACTTCAGACAAGAAATAAGCACAAAAGATGCAGTATTTTATCGTATGAATCATATATACAATTGCACCTAAGAACCAAAAGGAAAATAAAAGACAAAAATTGCTTCCTTCCACATGAATTCAATAGAAATGGTATACAAACCGGAATTCTGGCCAGAGGGTGTAGCACTGAGTCTATTCGACTTCAGAAGGGAACAACACCTTCTTAATCAACAAACAAGACTGGGAGACAGTAATAAAGCAGAAGAACATCATATTCAGTGCTTGACTAACAAAAGTATTGTGTATGCATTGACTGAACATAATTTCAACCTGTACCACTGATATAAAATATATATCTAGTCAGTCCATTGAGATGGTCTGTGAAGTCATGGACATCTATATGCTTAAACAAAATCTTATCGTCATCTCAATTTATAGAACTCCATAACTTGATGTGGATCCTTGAATTGAAGTAATTACAAAAATACTTAATTTTGTATTTACGAACTACAATCATCAGATACAAATCATATGTGCGAGGGACTTCAATGCTTATCCAATCAAACAACCCAGAATATTAAGTGAACTAGAAATATTTTTCCACGGCTTCAACTTGGTTGGAACTGCCGATACTTTCACTAGAGTGCTACGTGAAAATCAATCGCAACTGGATGTTAGTATATATGTTATATACTAACATCCAAGAGTATATCGAAAATCATCTGGGACATTATAAAAAGAGAAATTGTCCGTCTAGCAACGAATTAAATGAATTCTTCTGCAACATCAGAAAAATCATAACAGAAAGGATCACGAGCCCTAAGATATCTGCTCTCGAGCTACTCACCACCACAAATACACCACAAAGGACTTTCTTTCTTGCTCCAATTGTGAAAACTGAAATCTAAAACCCAAACCTCCTGAAGTTCGCGTGGGTGGTCGCAGTGTATAAAAAGGGAGATGTATCTGGTCCACTATATACAATAGTTTAACATCCTTCAGATATCATTTACTAACCGATTGTCAATTCGGCTTTCGAGAAGGTCGAAGTACCTCCCATGCAGTCTCAGCTCTGATAACGCTCATAAATGAAACAGTAGATGAAATATCAGTGCTACTGTATGACTTCAGTAAGGCATTTGACACCATAGATCATATTATCCTTGGTCTCAAGCTGGAGCGGTATGGCATTAGGGGGCAACCTTTGAAGCTACTGCAAAGCTATCTGGAAGACAAGTCATCAAATTTGCTAAAGGAAGCTCCGATACGTCCGACGTGACCTGTGGCGAGCCGAACCAACCCCGGAAATCTTCTGCCAGAAAAGGAAATTATTGTTTAATAGAGCTACAACATGGTTTGGTGCAAATAAACTGTTGTTGAATAGTGACAAAACAACGGCCATCCAATTCACTAGTCATCGAACTAACTAAGTGCAAAATTTATATGCTGGAGAAGAACATTGAGCAAACGTCTAAAATCCAACCCATCATATAGTGTGGGGGAGTTTCTGAATGGAGTAGCCAAATTGGGGACTACTTAATTTAGTTGATTTAATTTATATCGTTATTTATGTTGATGCAATTTTGAACAGGTCCATTTTTTTACTTGTTCGGGTTAAGATATTTGTATATTGTATATAATGTCTTGTTACTTCTTCATAAATAAATTCTATTCTAAACTTGAAAAAATTGGTTGCAAAGTGACTGTATTGGAGCTACTCGAGAGTTATCTGGTAGATAGATAGTAGCAGGGCACAGTAGTTGGTCCAATTCTCTTCCTCATTTATATAAATGATATGTCACGCGAATTAAAAGATAGAATCTTAATATATTACACGGATGACACAGAGTTTGTGTTTGATGGAGACACGTGAGACACAACGATGGAGAAAGCTAAAAATGGCTTGACCTTGATAAATGGTTGGTTCATTGAGAATATACTGCGTTTAAATCAGAAGAAAACAAAATTCATGAAATTTTCTATATCAAAATAATCTTCAACAGTTAACTACACACTCAAATGACCAAGATCCAGAGTCATTAATGAGGTGAAAGAGATCAGAATTCAGATTCACTCGGGTCTGAAGTGGAGTGCTCATGCCAATTACTTAACCCAAAAATTAAAGTGGCTCGCGTATAAATTTTATTTACTAAATAAAAGTAAGTAATATAACCTCGAAAGATCTGTTATAATAATTTATTATGCAATTGTGGAATCGCATTTGAGATACTGTAATATTGTTTGGAGTGGTATGTACGAAGAGCATTTCTAAGTTTCAAATATAGTGCAAAAATGTATTAAAAAAGTTATGTTCAACTTGCCAAGACAGTATCCCACAGTACATCTATTCAAATGTACAAAACTACTTAGTATTAAAGGCCTGTATATATTCGATACGCTTAATTTTGTCTATAAGAATGAAGCATTTGCTTCTCTTTTCAACATGTTACCTGCGAATAGTAATATGAGGTAAATTTTTATACCTGAAGGGTTGTGAAGATTGAAAAGAGACATATCTTCCAGAACTGGAAAGCCTTCTGTACCAGTCTAACTGTATGGTATTATCTTTATTTCTAGTGGCAAAAGTGTCAAGGAAAGGAACTCCTCCTCCTGATTCCGTCTCTACAGTAAATTTTAAATGGCTGTTAAATTCGTTAAACTTGTTAAGAATTTAGTTAACTTAATCTTGTGGGACTGTAGCTATTAAGTCTTCTACGTATTGATACAAAAAGGGGATAGGTGTTTCAATTTTTGAAATGATTGATTTTATAAGATAATTCATAGTTATTTCTGCAAATATGGGTGAAATGACAGAGCCCATAGGGCAACCCAAAATCTGTTTATAAAACTTTCCTTGGAAAGTGAAACAAGTCTTTCAGACCCAGAGAAAGTATTAATAATTGATTATATTTCTGCAAGTAGTCTAAACATGGATACGACAGTATTTGAAGGTATGTTAAACTTTGGACCAAGGGCTAGGAAACCTGCCACTTCAAATGGAAATTCAACAGAAGTTTGTTGCAAAACCATTTTTTTTTTTTTTTTGAAGATTCATTAACAGTTGGTACTCAATCAGGAGAATAATAGAGAACGCAGATTATTCCTTGAAATGTGTTACATTCATCAAAAAAAGACATCGTGACGCTTCGGTCTTAACAAATTTTAAGGTGCCCGAAAGGGATCAAGCTATAGTATTACATTCTATTGATGGTGTACCGAAAAATAATTATATATTGGGTGTTGGTAAATTGGTGGGACCGCGGAACATTTTGTTTGCGTCCCGTATCTCAAATGGTCGTATTTGTGTTTATCTATCATCCAAAGTGGTGATGGATGTATTCATAGAGAAACATAAAGGTACTGTTGTTGACGGGGAGTTTATACAGGCTAGGAAACTTGTAAGTCCAGCCAAACGAATTATACTATCCAATGTATCCCCTTGTATCCCAAATGATATCTTAAAACAAGAGTTGGTTAATTTAAAATTGAAACCAGTGTCTAATGTCACATACATTGGTGCTGGTATACAGGAACCTGGCTTTAAACATATCCTTAGTTTCCGTCGACAGGTTTATATCGCATCTGAAGATGAAACGATACTTCCTCCGGCTATAAATTTGAAATACAGGGAAAATTATTTTAGAATTTTCTTTTTTACAGTTCTCTTCTGCTGGAAATCCGCCATCTATTCCAGCTGGGGTGTAGCTGGAACAGAGTTACAGTTCCCCCTACTGAAGTAACCAAAACATTGGGAACAAACGACGACAAAGAGATAGAATCGATTGTGGTTGGGCCTGATGGAGTACGCTCCAAACGACCTGCATCTTCGGTTGAATCTGTTGAGTTGGAGTACCAAAACGTAAAAAAACTAAGAAAACAACACAAGAAAATGATGTTGCTTTGTATGATGAGTTTGCGAAGGTCTTTGACAATCCACAGATCCTAGATTTCCAAAAATTCGTAGAGTTTTTGGAGATTGTTAAAGGAAAAAAATAAGCGATATTGTTGATATCTATACAACGGACTATTTGGGTCTTTTTGGGCTTATTGTGGACTGTAACAAATTAGCCATTACATCTAGGTTAAAATCACGATTCTATCGCTTGGCATATGGACTTAAGAGGGTGCCAGGCTGGTCTAAAATACCTCGTAGTGGCAGCTTATCGGATATCAGTTTGGCGGAACCGCCGAACGAAGAATCGCTTGGCGAGTCCTCTTAATAATTGAGGCTTGGTTTTTTTTTCGAAAGATTGATTAAATATATCTTAGGTTGGTGGTTGGAAAGTAACAGTTTAGTCCGAAAAAATCAATTTGGTTTTAGAGCTAATATTGGGAACTATGGAGGCTCTCTCTATCTTTATTACGGACATTCAACCTTCTCTTACAAGAAATAGAGACACAGGTTGCATTTTTGTTGATATTAGGGACGCTTATAACAATGTATTTCTAGATGTATTGGAGAGTAAGATGCGGGCGCTTGGTCTTCCACCAAAATTTTGTAAAAATGTAGCTGCCCTTTTTCATGACCGAAAGGTCTATTTAAGATCGGATGATGGTGAGTTCTGGGCCCTAGAAGAGTTAATAAAGGACTGCCTCAGGGTTCAATCTTGAGTCCCATTCTTTTCAATGTTTACTGTTTTGATTTGTACAAACTATTTATATCAAAGAACACAAACCTAATACAATATGCTGACGATATACGCATATACACCACCAATAGTAAGAAACTTATAGGGGCTCTGAGGTATTATATTTCAAAATTCGATGGCTGGTTTTCCGCGAACGGTTTTGAACTTTCCCCAACAAAATCAGCTGTTACTTTTTTGTCCGATCGCGACATGAATACCCTTCAAACTTTATTAAACTTGGTAAATTTACTCTACCGGCGAAAACATCTTTTAAATATTTGGGACTAATTATTGACAGAAAATTGAACTGGTCACATATTAATGATTTATTAGTGAAATGCCAAAAGAAATTAAATATTCTTAGACATCTTGTAAGAGTATCTTGGGGGGTAGATCATAGGGTGGCTTTAAATATGTATCGAACGCTTATAAGATCCCTAATCGATTATGGATCTATATTATATGGCTTAACTAATAATACAAATATAAAAAAATAACAGTAACTCAAAACATGACCGTACTGCAGGCGATTGGTTTAAGACAGAATATAAAAAAGCGCATCCAACTGATGGCTAGCGGTTGTGTGGGAGATATGTGTGGGTCAAAGTTCATGTGGGTATTTCGCCGAATGAGATGGTTAAATTTTAGGAAATTGGCTAAATGGACTAATGCCCGCAAGGCCGTATAAAAAAAAGACATCGCGATAAATAAAAAAAGTGACATTGATGGCTTGAGAGGAGCGTACGCCAACCTCCTTCAATACAATAAATTAAAAATAATAAAAATAACTAATAAAAAAACACACAGGTTACCAATTCGTTGAAATCCACTCTTTTACTTTTATTTTTTAATTCAGTGCTAAAAAGACCCTCTCAGTACCACTATAAACCAATTTCAGGTATTGAATTTAGAAAAGAAAACTTAATCAAAATTAACCAATAAATGTTATTAAAAATTCAAGTACATTAGATTATAATAATTACAAACC
>JAUIMW010002665.1:0-10413 GCA_033557785.1 Enochrus cinctus | reverse complement strand
TGTCACAGGTGTAATTGTGTATTCTTAATGTATTAATCCCTGTTAGATTTCTATTAAGTTGGGAGAAACACAAAAAAACTTGTTTTGCTATGATTAAGTGACAATAAGCTGCCATCCAAGTATTGTTTAACCCTTGCCAGACCCTCCTCCGCAGTCACCCTATTCTCCTCCCAATCACTTCCAGCGAAGACCACACACTTATAAAGCGAGAAAAGCTGAAGTTTGAGCTTTTTTAAACCCGCTGATTCAGGATTAACTGTTTTTATCATTGTGTATATGTGTTTGTGTATGAGACACACATAAATTTATTAAAAAATAACTTGGATTAATCGATAAACAGATGTTAAGAGTCTAAGTGCATTTATATTTTTTATTCACTTTACTTACTGCAAAGTAAGGTTCATAGGGTGGTGAGCGTATTTGACCTACACTATATAATTACAGCAGAATAACAGCATTTATTTACTCACATAATACACGCATTTACAGACAATGACCTAAGTAGTAATTATTTGGTATTATCAGATGTAGGTATACATATTCCCGTGAATAAATTCAGGGTTAACTAAAAACCTTTTTTGTAGCGCCTTAACAACATCTGCTGCCTATAAAATCACGATAAAAAACACCTTACTGATCGAATGACGACCGTTTTAAATGAAAATTACGGCAGGCAATTTAAATATATTACATTATTATATACGTAGTCGTATCAAATTTATTTATTTTGATGTTATTTCCTTAAATTATGCCGAAATTATTATAAAAACGTACCTTCCTTATTTATTGCATTTTCCAAAATTACAAGCAGTTGCGGAAACTTAAGTTACTAGATTTAAAGACTGTTTTTTACGTCTATTAACACATGCGTTATTTTACCCCCGTTCTCTCGTCTGCGGTAATACTTGAATAAAGTCGTAAATAAACCGCACATGTTCAAGACAAAAAAGTTTTCTTTCATTTTAGATACACTATAAGGTCAAGTTTAACATATCATATATATTTATATATCCGCACCAATTCCAGTGATAGCAAAACAACTGAATTTAGTGGAAATTTTTTTAAGGTTGTATTTTCAATATCTATCAATAAACAAATGTTGTATTGAAATTTTCGACTTTAATTTTATAATCACCTTGTACTTATGAATTTTTTTATTTCTCATTTTTCAAGAAACAGTCATTCATTATAAAAAGATTTACTTTATCTTAAAAGTCTTCAGCCATACTCAAAATGCAAAAAGTGCCACTTATATTAGAAAAAAATCAAAATGTCAAATGAAAAATTTAAAAATATTTGTCAAAATAATTACAAAATAATAGTATTTTAAGGATTTAAAAAGGAAATTCACTTAGAAAAACTTTTCGACTCAAAGTTTAACAAAAAAATTGGTGTGATTGAGGATTTCGGTCTAACAAAATTTAAGAATGAAAATATCGTTTTAAGTTCGATTCCTACTATGACAAACAAATTTTTAATTATTTTATCTTAAATTAATTTTGTATTGAATTTCTTTTTTAATTCATGAAAATATTACTATTTTACAATTAAAATTTGTTTTTCTTATAACTAAATTCTCTAGAAAAGTAGAAAATTTCAACTTTGATAAAACATGATAAAATTTCATTTTTAAGCTTATTAAAAACAAATTTTTCCTTTGGCAATTTAATTTTTTGTATCCAGTTTTTTGTTAAATATTGTTACCCCGCGTTTACACCAAACGCAGCATCGGCTTCATCGGCGCGGCCTGTCAATCAACTACAATGTCAGGTAAACTAAAGGCAACGGTGTATGAGGGTGTTTTTTAAGAATTTGGTACACGCTTGTTTACTTTACAAATAAAAATGCGTACAAGGTATCATAAAAATGTCTCAACTGCTTAAGTTTTGTGCCCTTCAGTCATCTGAGCAATGGTAATGTTCATTAATGGTCAAGCTGTGATTCTTTTGTAAGATGTTGCGCGGCTTGTATGTAAACGCGCCTTTAGTGTTGTGTTTGGTGTTGCCAATCTTGTGTTTGAGTTTCTTTGTTTAGCTTGTGTCTTTAAAATCGCATATAACTTTACCAATATTGAATATTTAGACATTATAATGATATACTGCGAAGCTAGCGGTAATTCAAGGGAAACGACACGCATTTATAGACAGAGATTCCCGCAAAGACAACATCCGCACCTTTACACTTTTAGTTTAACCGCTCAAAGACCATGAGACTCAGGGCATGTAGACGTGCCTGACGTCATTTTGGACAATATGGAAAATAATCCAAGGGATACTACAAGAATTATATCCCACCTTACTGGTAATATAACAAATTTATTCTTTATCCAACGATGACATATGTTTTAACACTCCGTTACATGCGCTACAAAATATCACGGGGTTACACGTGGCGCAGTCTAAAACACCGCACTTTATATTAACGTGTTTTTAAATAAAATTATTGTATATTTATAATGTTTTTGAACACTAAACAACAAATACATATTGATTTTAAATTTTATTTATTCAATAATTTGATCTGAATCTGATGAATTTTCAGATTTTAAAGCCATTTGGACCACTAGGCGACCCCTTGATAAAACCATCACTTAATATAAGTCACTACTTCTTTACAAGACGAAAAAACACAATGTCTCAGCACTATCCGTTCACGACACGCTCCGCCGTTAAACGCGTCATAAAAACCGCACCGTACTTTCAAAAGTACTAAAAACACATAAACAGCTTTAAAAATATATGCCCAGCTTATTACTCTATCATTAACAGATAGGTTGAGAAATAGATGGAATCTTAAAGGTTTAAGTTAAATGGCGGCCGAAGAGATCATTTTTTCTAAAAGCGCGGTCTTTTCGACAGCGTTAGCATGTAACGGAGTGTTAATAAACTTTACGGATAAACGTTATTAATAATTTCAGGTTTTTCGCAAAGTACGGTTTGGCGGATATTAAATGATAATGACTTATATCCTTATCATTTTCGGAAGACATTTTTGTCAATAGGCAACTAACCAGAGAGATGAATTTTGTAGAAATATTTTATTTGCAAACGAGGCAACTTTCTCTAGAAATAGTGTCAAAAATATTCACAATATGCATTATTGGGCATACAAAAATCCTCATGTAACGAGAATTAGATTCCACCAACATCATTTTTATGTGACTATATGAGCATGAATTATTGGTGGTAATATTATTGGGGCATTCTTCTTGCCGAATTATTTCATGAAGAAATTCGCATGGACGGAGTCTGTCGCCATTGAAGGTAACGGAGTGATTACCTTCAATGGCGTATAGAAAATACAATTATTTTCACAATTTTTGGTATCCCTGTCTTGGTAAAGAGTCTTACAAATAACGTTAACTTTTTTGTAAATGAAAAACTAGCAAGCTGGGATGTTATGAGAACATTTAGCGCCAAATGCTTTACAAAAAATGAAAGTAAAATGTGTAGTCCAGATATTTTCTAGTACTGTAGCTGCTGCTTTTATTAATATAAGGCTATATGATGCAGAATTATTAAATATTTATAAATACCGACAATAGGGATATTGAACCGGTAGAAGTAGAACCAAAAGAAGATTTACAAATTGAAGAAGTTGAAATGAATGTAACCTCTGAAGACCCCCAAAATGTCTTGGACGCTAATTCTGGAACTTTATAATCTTGTACAAATATTTATGTAGGTTTAGGTATTTGGCATTTAAGCTATAGAAAAAATATGGGTCTCAGATTGTGTTTAAAACATTTTCTTAAAAATAATGAGAAGTTAATAAACGAATTATTTTTGTTATTTAAAGATTATACTTGTGTTTCTGATCAAATTAAATTTTTAAAACGAACTTCTGGCAATTTTGGAGTAATTGTTTAAGAAATTTGATGAGTTATTTAATTTTTACAAATTAGGATCAATATTCAACGTAATTTAAAATTAGCTCTTCAAGACAAATTCAAATGGTTCGAGGATGTCTACATCATAGTTTTTACTCAAACGTTGGGAAACGTTATATTTGTAATTTAACTTTTTTTTGGAAAATAAGCTATTCATTTGATGAGTAGGAAAATATTACATTGAAAATATTTTTGAAATTACAATAATCAAAAACTTGTTTTTAATAACTTTAAAATTAAAATTTTATTATTTTTTGTCAAAGTTGAAATTTTTTACTTTTCTAGAGAATTTAGTTATAAGAAAAACAAATTTTAATTGTAAAATATCAATATTTTCTTGAATTAAAAAAATTAAAAAATACAAAATTAATTTAAAATAAAATTTTACTATAAATTTGTTTGACTCAGTAGGGATCGAACTTAAAACGATATTTTCTTTCTTAAATTTTGTAAAACCGAGATCCTCAATTATACCAATTTTTTTTTATAAATTTTGTTTCAAAAAGTTTTTCTAAGTGAATTTCTTTTTTAAATCCTTAAAATACTACTATTTTATAATTATTTTGATAAATTTTTCATTTGGCATTTTGATTTTTTCTTATATAAATGGCACTTTACTTGTAACAAAAATTAATATTTTCTTATTGTGAGGCACCCTGTATACATTTTTTGTATTTTGAGTATGGCTGAAGGCTTTTTAAACAAAGCAAAACTTTTTATAATGAATGAATTTTTCTCGAAAAATGAGAAAGAAAAATGTTCATAAGAACAAGATGATTACAAAATTATAGTCGAAAATTCAACACAGCATTTGTTTATTGATGGATACAGAAAATACAACCTTCAAAAAATTCTATAAATTTCCAATAAAATTAGTGATTTTGGTATCACTGGAATTGGTGCGGACATATAAATACACGTATGTTAATTTTGATCTTATAGAATATCAAAAATGAAAGAAAACTTTTTTTTATCTTGAACACGTGCGGTATATTTACGACTTTACTCAAGAATTACCGCAGACGAGAGAACGGGGATAAAAAGACGCATGTGTTAATAGACCGTAAAAAAGAGTCTTTAAATCTAGTAACTATAGTTTTCAACAACTGTTTTTTTTTGCAGAATGCAATAAATAAGGAAGGTACGTTATTATATTAATTTCGGCATAATATAAGGAAATAATATCAAAATTGATGAATTTGATAAGACTATCTAATTAATTATTAAAACATAATATTTTTAAATTGCTATCCGTAATTTTCATTTAAAACGGTCGTCATTCGATCAGTAAAGTGTTTTTTTTATCGTGATTTTATAGGCAGCAGAAGTTGTTAAGGCACAACAAAAAATGTTTTTAGTTAACCCTGAATTTATTCATGGGGATATATAAACCTACATCTGATAATATAAAATAATTACTACTAAGGTCGTTGCCTGTAAATGCGCGCACTATGTGAGAAAATAAATGCTGTTATTCTGCTGTAATAATATAATGTGGGTCAGATATGCTCCCCACCCTGTAAACCTTACTTTGTAGTACGTATTTAAGATTTTTAAAATAAAAAAGAATATAAATGCACTTAGGCTCTTGTTATCTGTTTATCGATTAATCCAAGTAATTTTTTTAAATAAATTTATGTGTGTCTCATACACAAACACATATACACAATGATAAAAATGGTTAATCCTGAATCAGGGGTCTTAAAAAAGAGAACACCTTTTGAAATTTACAAAAATTCTTCACGACCACCAAACCTTTTTCTTATGAAAAAATAAAACGTCTCATTCAATTTGCCTCAGACTGCAACTTTTCTCGCTCCACTTTGCGTGAGGTCGAGTAAAGGAGGGACGAAGCTGAATTCGTATGCTAGACTCGCCAAGACTTATGTTTTGAAGTCAAGTGAGTGATGTGCACAATACTGAGGTCCGAGCATTTCTATTTTTCCATAAAAATTAATCTAACGGCCAAGTACTTTTTTTTGAAAATATTTTTAGAGATGTTCGCCTTTTGAGTTTCCGAAACTTTATCATGAGTAGAACATGTCATCACTTCAATTGCATTTTTTTGGAGGGCAAATTAAATAAAATCGAGATAATTTTTGTGCAAAAACACAAAATAATTAAGATAAATACATTTTTAATGTGATATGAAAAGAAAAACTTAAATAATATTGTTTACACATAATTTAAATTTAAAAAATTCAAAACACTAATTAATAAAGAACAAAAAAAAAATAAATTCGAAAGGATGACTAATTCCTAGAAATGTGTCTTAATACAAAAAAACTTATAATAAATAAAAATAAAATAAAAAATGAAACAACTTACATTATATTGGAGGGCACAATTTTTTTGTACTTACGGCCACCCGTTAATTATTTAGATTTCATTTATTTAATATTTTTAATAATTTATTTCATTAAAACAAACATTCATTTACTTCACTTAACACAGAACTAATTAATAAATAAATTTAATTTTCGAAAATTTTCTTAGCACGTCCGTCGTGTGCAAAGTCCAACGAGCAACTAAATTTTTTCAACCATTGAGCAAAAAAGTTTTACCTAGACAGATTACGCGCGCTCATAGAAAGTTAACGTGGGATAATAATAATAAATTTTTCATCTTCGTCTTACTTATGGGGGAAATAGTTTTTTTTTAGTCTTCGATTACGTCATGTTTCGTTACTGTCGTCCAAGTTGAGAGGTTTTAAAGACTGGTCATTACAGAAAAGACGAGAAAAATTTTACTGTCGTTTGAAATTTGTAATTTTTTAATAAAAATGTTATAATAACAGAGAATAATTTTTAATAGAGTAATCAAAATATTGATTTAATTAGAATTTTTGGGGGGATCAAATCTTTTTTTGTATAGCAATTTCAGACGGATAATTTAATCTAAAATGATGGTAGATTTTTTTATCCTTTTCGAATATATTTATGAAAATGTCAAGAAATCATTAGAATGAAAAAGGGTTAATGCAAATAAACATTAAAATAATAAATAAATTCAATTTTTTATTAACATTCTTTAGTTCTTTGTTTCATAAGTTTATTACAAAAATTCTTTATTGTGGTTTCAAAAATCTTTTCATTGTATTGTTTTCCTACTCATCAAATGAGTAGCTAATTTTCTAAAAAAAGTTGAGTTACAAATATATCGTTCCCCAACGTTTGAGTAAAAACTATGATGTAGACATCCTCGAACCATTTGAATTTTTCTTGAAGAGCTAATTTTAAATTACGTTGAATATTGGTCCTAATTTGTAAAAATTAAACAATTCATCAAATTTCTTAAATTTCCAGAAGTTCGTTTTAAAAATTTAATTTGATCAGAAACACAAGTATAATCTTTAAATAACAAAAACTATTCATTTTCGTTTATTAACTCCTCATTATTTATAAGAAAATGTTTTAAACACCATCTGAGACCCATAATGTCTCTGTAGCTTAAATGCCAAATATCTTTACCTATATAAATATTTGTACAAGATTCTAAAGTTCCAGAATTAGTGTCCAAGACATTTTGGGAGTCTTCAGAGATTACATTCATTTCAACTTCTTCAATTTGTATATCTACTTCTTTTGGTTCTACTTCTACCAGTTCAATTCCCTTATTGTCGGTATTCATAAATATTTAATAATTCTGCATCATATAGCCTTATATTAATATTGTACTACATAGTAATCCCAAGTCGCCTGACGACCGACAAAATTCTTGCAAATTATCTAAGGATTTTTCTTTGTAAATTGATAAAGACCTTTGGTATACGTTAGGATCGTTTAAACAGCGATTGTTTAAAGCATAAAAATTTCATTAATTTTTCTGTAAATAAGGCAGTTGTATCAGCTGTACAACTATTAAGTTTTTTTGAAGCAACTGTACGAATAGCAGCAGCTACAGTACTAGAAAATACCTGGACTACACATTTCACTTTCATTTTTAGTAAAGCATTTGGCGCTAAATGTTCTTATAACATCCCAGCTTGCAAGTTTTACATTTACAAAAAAGATAACTTTCTATTTATAAAGTTATTTCTAAGACTTTTTACCAAAAGATGGATATCAAATATTGTGAATGTCGATGGCGACAAACTCCGTCCACGCCTATTTCTTCATGAAATAATTCGGTAATAAGAATGCTCCAATAATATTACCACCAAATAATTCATGCTCATATATTCACAGAAAACTGATGTTGGTGGTATCTAATTCTCCCAACATGAGGATTTTCGTATGCCCAATAATGCATTATGTAAATATTTTTGACACCATTTCTAGAGAAATTTGCCTCGTTTGTAAATAAAATATGTATAATTCTGAAATTATTAATAACATTTATCCGTAAAGTTAATTAACACTCCGTTACACGCAAACGCGGTCGAAAAGACCGCGCTTTTAGAAAAAATTATCTCTACGGCCGCCATTTTAACTTAAAACGTTTAAGATTTCACCTATTCCTCAACCTATCTGTAAGTGATAGGGTGGTAAGCTGGGCATATTTTTTTAAGCTGTTTATGTGTTTTTAGCAATTTTGAAAGTATGGTGCGGTCTTTTAGACCATAGGCGCGTGTAACGGAGGTATTTTTCGTGTCGTGAACGGATAGTGACTTATATTTAGTAAAGGCTTTATTGAGGGGTCGCCTAGTGGTCCAAATGGCTTTAAAAGCAGAAAATTCATCATATTCAGATGAAATCATTGAATAAATATTATTTAAAATCAATGTGTATTTGTTGTTTAATGTTTTAAAGTTCAACAACATTATAAATAAACAATAATATTATTTAAAAACACGTTAATATAAAGTGCGGTGTTCTAGATCGCGCCGCGTGTAGCCGCGAGACTTTTTGTAGCGCGTGTAACGGAGTGTTAACTTCATCGGTTATTACAGTGTGACGAAAAAAAAAAACAACAATATACAGAGTGTATACTATGAGAGGAATACTTCAAACTTAGATGGATATATAGGGGGTTGATTTTTAAAAATTGTCATTTTGAATTTCCAAAATTTTGTACTGGATATAAAGGACATTTGAGTTATTTCATCTGAGGGTGCAAATTGACCTGGATATTTCAATTGATTTTTTTGGGAGTTTCTATTGATCTAGGTGTTAAAGTGTATCTGGGTGCATAAATTAATCTAGGCATTTTAAATGATCTGGGCACTATATTTGATTTGGGTGTTTCAATTCATCTGAGTGCATAAATTGAACTGGGCGTTTCAATTGACTTGGCGACATATGTTGATCTGAGCACATTAATTGATCTGGACATTTCAATTGATCTGGGCTTTATAATTGATCTACGAGTTTCAATTGAGTTATGCGCATAAACTAATCTGGACGTTTCAATTGATCTGGCGGCATGTATTGATCTGGACGATTACATTTATCTGGGTGTATTAATTGATCCGAGTGTTTCAATTGATCTGGGGCACAAATTGATCTGAGTATTTCAATTGATCTGGCGGCATATATTGATCTGGAGGATTTTATTGTTCTTTGTGCATCAATTGATCTGGAAATATTAATTGATCTCGGCACATTAATTGATCTGGCCGTTTTAATCGATCTGGCCACTATAATTGACCTGAGTGTTTCAATTGATCTTGACGCTATTACTGACGTAAATGTTTCAATTGATCTAGACTTTTCAATTGATCTGGCGGCATATATTGAACTGGACGATTTAATTGTTCTGTGTGCTTTAATTGATCCGGGCGTATTAATTGATCTGAATACATAAATTGACCTGAGTGTTTCACTTGATCTGGACACATACAATGATCTGTACTTTTTAATTGATCTGGCAGCATATATTGATCTGGGCAATTTAATTGTTCTGTACGCATTAATTGATCTGGACGTATTAATTGATCTGGATGCAAACATTGATCTGGGCATATCAATTGATCTAGGCGTTTCAATTGATCTGGGTACTATAATAGATCTAAGCGTTTCAATTGATCTAAAACCATAAATTGAACAGGATTTTTCATTTGATCTCTCGGTATATATTGACCCGGACTATATATTTTCTGTACGCATTAATTCATCTGGGCATATTAATTGATCTGAGTGCATAAATTGATCTGGTAGCATATATTAATCTGGATGATTAAATTGGTCTGGGCTCATTCCTTAATCTGGGCGCTTCACTTGACTTGGGGACTATAATTGATCTGAGTGTTTCAATTAATCTGGGCGACTAAATTGATCTGGGTGATTTAATAGATCTGGGCGCATTATTTAATATGGGCGTTTCAATTGACCTGGGCACTATTATTGATCTTAGTTTTTCAATTGATCTGGGCGCATAAATTGATATAGACTTTTTAATTAATCAGGACACATTAATTTATCTAGATCTTTCAATTAATCTGGCCAGTAATATTGATCTGGGCGCATTAGACTCAATTGATCTGGATGCATAAATTGATCTGGGTATATTAATTGATTTGGGTGCATAAATTGATCTGGACGTTTCCATTGATCTGGCGGCATATATTGATTAAGGCGATTAAT
>JAUIMW010002664.1:0-10416 GCA_033557785.1 Enochrus cinctus | reverse complement strand
GTACATTTATTAATGTGGGACACGAATCCAAGCGAATTAAGGTCTGTAAGGTATTTATTAGCGATAGGGCAATTTTCATTTAGTAGGGTGATATAGGTATATATGAAGCAATATATGCTAATGAAACCAACAAAATGGGGAATAAAATCATGGGTACTAGCCGATAGCAGAAATGGATATGTACTAAATTTAAAAATATATTAAATTCAAATTATTGGTAGGGGAACAAGTAGTGCTTGATCTTACAGAACAATACTGGCATAAGTGGCTTTTGTACTTCGATAATTTCTTTAATTTTTTTTAGTATCTTAGAAATAAATAAATGCATGAACTTGCCATTGTAGACAAAAAATATGTATGAGTCATAAGGAAAAAGCATTAAACAATTGAAATTACGAATTTAACACGTATAAAACATAGAATCGTTTGTTTATATTACATAACCTTAACTGTCATTTGGTGACAGCGCCACCAGGCGCCACCTATTCGTGCACGTACACGAACCGACTTAAAAGTCAGCGCTAACTGGGATATTTGAAAAAGTCTAATAAAAAATAAATTCACTTACATTTTCTAGGTGATTTTTGCTTGTAGCCACCAATAATTCTTTAATAGGGACAGCTTTCACGGTTGGCACTAGGTTTAAGGTGGAAAATTCACTTAATTTTCACTTTAACACCTGACACTTCACAATTCAGTTTTTCGCGTTAATTTCAGTTTTTCGTTCAAATGTATTTGTTTAATTAGTTTAAAACGTCAATATGGAGTGTTTTCACGTTGTTTTATCGCGGGGAAACGCTAAATATCGCCGAAAATTCGAATTTAAGACGAGAAGAACGCGACGCGTCATTTTTCCAAAGGCGACTGTCTTTTTTTTTCACACCTATGCAGATGGGTGTGGTGGGGTTGGAAAAGGCTACTTAGATTTATTTAAATTCTCTGTTATTAAATTATTTGTTAATAAATATAAAAAAGAACATCTTTATTGAAGCAATGTTGCCCGAAAGGACTAACAGCTACCTCAATATAATAATAGTTGATTGTTATATAATACAATTTATTTGAAAAAAACCTAGATTTTACAAAAAAAAAGTATTAATAAAACATAACATAATAATATAATAATAATAATAAGAGATGCGAGAGAGTTTCTTTGGGATGCAAGCAGCAACTTACTATCGACGCCGTGGTTTTCAAACAGGTGCAAAGGAAGACACGCAATCTTTATGTCTGCTTCATAGATTCTGGAAATCTACAAGATTGACCCAAAGATAAGACAAAGCTTACAACATCTCATGGCATTATGGCAGACCAGCTTATGGATGAACGGCCAGGACGTAGGAAAAATCAACATAAAGAAGGAGATTTTCCAGGGAGATTCACTGTCGCCTGTTGTCTGATACTGCTTACCTCGGAAGACACAATCAACTTGCCAAAATAGTCACCAGCTGCTTGCGATCAAGTATGGATTGCTTGGTGAAGATTCTACGCCATACTATAAATATGAGGCACGACCGGTGCTAGAGTCGGAGGTACTACGTGCTGTAGTAGGACAGGCCCATAATCACCGACAGGACTGTTGACTATAACAGGCCGGATATTCTGCTGATAAAGAAGAAGGGACAAACGGGGACCATCATAGACATTGCGGTACTACTCTCCCACAACATCGCTAAGATTGAACGAGAGAAGATACTGAAGTATGAGAATTTGGTGTACGATATGAAGAATACTTGGAGACTAAATCAGGTGCGAATCTTCCCCCTGGTGATGTCCGCTGAAGGGATCACAACTTTTCGAGGAATCTGCATGTACTAGGATTACCGAAAACCATCGTCAACGTGGGACAGCAAGCCTTACTGCTGTAAACCTGCCACATTGTGAGGAAATTCCTAGGAGAGGATCAAGGAGTCGGGGTGAACTGCTCCTGCATGCTCCTTTTCATTGCATACAGCGGGAGCATCGAAATACTCCTAGAGTGTGTCTCGCAGTCTTCGGATAAACCCTGTCACTGCTACGACGAAATATCGGCACTGAGGTCTCCGCAAGGGAGCTGGTGGGCCGTATACTTCTTGTTAGAGATTGGGTTTAGTACGGTACAGTCTCTCCCATGGAGCCACCCAAGACTGCAGTCAATTTTGGGGTCATTTTCGGTAAATAATGCATAGCGCATTGGGTTAAAGTATAGCTGGATCTGAAACTGAAGTAAGTGTACAAGGGTTCAGTGAGGATGGTGATGATATGCTTCTTTAACCAACCTCATAAAAATACATATAATAATAATGATTTATTCCCAGTCCATTAACTCCTCACTTTACCTTTGTTTTTCCTCCTATTAAGATTTTTGATCTAGGCTGGACGAAAATTATAGAGTTTGGTGTTCAGGTATCTCAAAGAAAGATACATCTTAAGACTCTTCAACTCCAAGATCTTTTAAGGAATGTGTTCCTTTCACATCTCACGAAGATCCTGACAATCTATGACCAAGAACCTTTCCAAGTTAGTGAGAATTAATTATGTCCAATTTAGTCATATGAATCTAAAGATGTTATTCCAGAAAAACAAAAAAAAATAAAAATTCCAAAAATACGAAAATATTTATGGCTGAAATAACATTCCCTAGAATTTAATTATTAAATTTAACAAAATAAAAACATTTAAATAACAAAATCATTATTCCTTTAATAACAATTAAGGCTTAGTGGTTTTATAAAAATTAGCCACATTAAATTGAAAAATTACAAAGTCATTTTATAGCTTTAATTAAAGACGCGTTTGACACGAAATCGTTGGTCTTTATTTCGTTCATTAGATACATGTTTGCATAGAAGATTACACATAAAGATTTTAAGAGTCCAGTCGTTAGGAAAGTAAGAAAACATTTAAATTCACGTTTAAATACGACTGTATAACGAACACACAGTCTGTTGTTTGTAGATGATAATATTGGATAATCCTTTGAGCAAAGAAAAAAATAAAAAAAGCACTACAGCTCCAGAACGAAATGAGCGTTTAGCGTGCGAAGTTTTCACGATGTATGGTAGAGATAGAGAAGTAAGACCAAGGCGTCCAAACTGGAAAGAAGAAAATTTAACGAATAAATCCATGAACGACGGTTATTTTTTTGTGAAAGAATTTGGAAAATCCACAAATTCGACCGACGACCACGCGAAGACAGCCGAAAGGTAAAACGTTTCCGACTTTTTTTTAGCATTTAATTCAAATTAATTTTCAGAAGACCCCACAAAAAATTGGCACCAAGTTTTTGGAAAAAACTTGTCGATGAATTTGCCAACTACTGTGACAAAACCAGCTTGCACGGGCTGAAATATTGCGGAGATCCGACAATTTCGTACTTCGAACGCTTTTTTTGGGCTGCAGCTTTCACCTGCGCAATTGGCTTTGCCGTCTATTTCATCATGTCTATTTACGAAAAATACGATAGCAATCCTGTTATCATAAGTTACAATCCGGCGGCAGTCCCCATAAGTGCCATTCCATTCCCTGCAATAACCATTTGCAACCTGAATCAGGCACTTCGCTCCCAAGCCAACAAAATTAAAAAAGAGGGGTCAGACATCGACAAGAGACTCTTAGAAGATTTTTGCAATTCTGATGGACCCATAGCAAACGAAACCAACCCTACTGATGAAATAACGAGCTGGCCTTACATTAAAAACTTTATAAGCAAAATTAGCCAACCTTGCGAAGAGATGTTTCAAATGTGCACTTGGAAACAAATTAAAATTGATTGTAATCAGCTTTTCAAAACTTTCCTTACCGACGATGGTCTTTGCTGTTCTTTTAACAGGCTTCCGAAATATTTGACTTTCAAAGGCAGAGAAGAAGCTGACGATTTAACAAACATAACTGCAGTAGATTGGTCACCCCAAAAAGGATACCAGGAATCAGCCCCATCCAATGCAACACCATGGCGGCCTGAAGGTGCTGGTGCTCATTTAGGCCTAACAGTCATTATAAACGCTGCTATTGAACATTTCTACTGTTCATCAACTTACAGCACTGGGTTTAAAGTGATGCTCTCGAACCCTCTGGAAACACCAAAAATGGCAGACTTTGGGTTTTTGGTGAATCCTAGCATTGAATCCAGGATTGTTATAATACCCAATATAAATGATGCTACTGAAAGTTTGGAAGATATTGACGTGGAAAAAAGACAATGTTTCTTTCCCGAGGAAAGATGGTTGAGTTATTACAGAACTTACACTCAAAGAAATTGTCAACTCGAGTGTCAAACCAATTATACTTTGAAGCAATGTGGATGTGTCCCGTATTATTTGCCAAGTAAGTTTTTATAATGGTAGGTAACTCTCATTATAAAATTTTCCTTTTTTAGAGGAAGTAAATGCTACTATTTGTGGAAAAAGCAAAGAAATTTGCTTGGAAAAATCTAAATTGGAAATGGACACTGTAGCTTTCTCCAAAGAGCAACGGTGAGTCAAATTGTGTTTGATGTAGTTTACAAAATGTTTTTTGTTGTTTCAGCATAATGTGTAATTGTCTACCTGGGTGTTTTGAACTAAGCTTTACGAAAGAAATAACGTATGGCAGACTTCAACTGGAATCTGTACCTTCTTCTATATTAGGAAACTATTCTATGGATTATTTTGTTAAAAACATGGCTGTTATAAGGTTCTTTTTTCAAGATTCACAATTTAGAAAATATACAAAGAGCGAGTTGTTTGGATTTAGCGAATTTCTATGTAAGCAGTATTGCTTGCATGCCTATTTTTATTGTTATGTTTGATTTTAGCGAACACTGGAGGTTTACTGGGACTATTTTTGGGTTTCAGTTTTCTTAGTGCAGTTGAAATTGGTTATTACATATCTTTAAAAATATTTTGCTCTGTTGTACGATCTTCTAAAGAGAAGAGAGTGATGAAACCTTCCAAGAAGACTTTATATCCCTATCAAAATTAAATAACAAAATTTACACACATCAGAGCACGTATTACTTTTTTATGTACACTTTAAGCATCTGCGTTCTATGTTAAATGGTTGAAGCACATTTAATGTACTGAATTGGATGCTTCACAATCACAAATATTAAACTGGAAGTCGCATCTGGAGTACCTCAGGCTTCAGTTTTAGGGCCCGTACTCTTCTTACTATATGTAAATGACCTTCGTAAGAACATCACAGCACCACCAGTGTGTCTCTTTGCAGACAACACACCACTAATTAACATAGACTCCAAAATAAAACATAAAAAGTCAACAATAAACAGAAAAATGGTTTTCGTTGAACTGCCTTACCATAACCATAAGTTAAAATAAAAACACTTACCATATGCTTAACTGCTTGAAAACTATAAGAAAAAATATATATATGATGTGAGGACTGGTGCAGGTGCTGAAGTTTTCAAAGTACAAAGTACGATCATCTTTTCAAGGAATTGATTTACTTAGAAAATCAGCAAGCAAAACAAATGATCAAAATAAAACAAAAGCAGTATCTTAAATAATTGATTATTATATACTTGACAAATATATTTACATATTAATTATAACAAAACAACATAGTAAGATAAAATTAAAAAATATTTATAACTTACTGATAAAACTAAGTTGTCGTTTATATATACAACTTATTATCAATTACAAAACGCAACTTTTATATTTTACAACTAACAAACTAAATCACATTTTCAAGGGCTAGAATTTGTTTTATTTCTTTTAAACACCTTAATTAAAAATATTTTTTTTGCGGGAAGATCAAAATTTAAAATATTGGAAATGCTGACTAGAAATCTATTCATTTTTTTTAGTATTTGCAGCTGAAAACAAACTATACAAAGGTTTTTATGTACAGTATGCGTTTAATTATATATTTTTATTTAAACATGGTTTTTTTTTGCGTCTTCGAGATCTTCAAGATGTGCTCAAATTTACATAAAAAAGTTCTCAGCCCTAACAACTTAAATTAGCACCTTTATTTATGCCTAGATGCATAAATTACTTTTATTTAACTTAATATTCAATATATTTATAAGGTATAGAGACGAAAAGAGTATTAAACAAATAAAAGTAATTTATGAACACTTGAATTTAAAATTTAAGTTATAAATATAAATCCTTAAAAAAAACAGTAGTTTAACTTACATCATAACGCAAAACAAAATATTTTATTAAACTATAACATCACGTTTATCATCATTAGATGTGCTTGGTCGGGTATGCGTGTGAACTTCGTCGGTTGTACTACAAGATTCATTGCAATAGTGGATTGGAGGAGGAGGGCCGCTTCCTTGGATGAGGAAATCCATCGAGCCATCGGTGGAACTGGCGTCCATTTGTTCAGCATTTATACTGTGGTGACCAGAAGCAGTGACAAACTGTACGTCATCGTTCATTTGTTGAGAGATTGATCTAGCCGCTCTTTGGAAAGGGTTTTCGGACTGTTCATCGAAAGTACCTCCTTGTGTCACTCTACTGGCCGGGTTGACTAAAGGGGTTCTATCATCTGCATCCGAATCACTATCCGTATCGTTATAAGGTGTTTCATCGTGAGCAAAGACCTTCCTTTTACAAACTGGGCACACCCGTCTGTTTTTGGTCAACCAGGGATCTATGCATTTGCAGTGATAAGCTTAAAAGAAAAAGGCCGGGTAAGTTGTTTTGTTTACTGTTAAAAATTTGTGGTACTAACCATGTGCACATGGAAGAACGCGTAATTTTTCATTTTCTAAGTAATCTTCTAGACATATGGCACAAGTATCGTAGGGATCTCCCTTGGCAAATTTATGCACAGGAATTTTGTTTAATGTGGAAGAGGGTAAGCGGTGTCTACGTTGCCTTCTGCGGTCTTTTATGCACTTCACCACCTGAGGTTTATAGTGTGTAAGTAATATTAAAACTTAGTAATAAAGATTACTTACCATAAAAATGATCATGACAATGAAGCATATACCAACGACAATCGCAAAGGGCAACAGCAAATTCATGTTAATGTTGAAAGGCTCTTCACGGTTTATGATAACAAAATACTTCGGGTACAAATAAATTTGCTTCATTATAAGACCGCTACTTTCGGCTACGAAGACAGAAGGTATGTTGATCCCTGTAGTGTTTGAAGCATCCATAGTCTCGAGCTCATCCGAATTGACATTATGTACAATTACAGCGGAATAGCCCGCTGCTTGGCCTATGCGAACTTTAGTTTCGAAAGAACAGTTTAAGCGGGACACCAATACAATCCAATTCTTTGTAGGATTATCTGTTTTATCTGGAGGTTTTTCGATTGGGCGACATGCATCTGAAGGTTGTGCGTAAACCAACATTCCTTGGAGGTCTGAAATTGAAAATTAAGGTAATTGGATGTTTTTTATTTCAGGTAATATGTTTACTTCCGTAAGGTAATTCGGGTCCGAAATTGGCCGGGGCATCTCGAAACACTTCTTCGATGAACCTTTGCTCCTAAATAATACTTATCTTTTAGAGAAATATGATTATGGTAATGCATTTTTACTTACTCTAGGTAAAACGAGAATATTGCCAAGTGCACAAGAAAATATTTGCAATATTGCAAAAACTGCAAGATATGATGACATTTTTGTTGAAGCAGCTATGAAACTATCACATAACTGTTCTCTGAAAACATTTAAATATTTATTATTTACATACTATGCACCAACAAAGACAACCTAGTGCTGATAACATCTATCAAATATTTGTGGTGGATAAAAAAGCAAAACCGCGTCTATAGTGATCTGTAATGGTACAAATTTAAAGTGATTTAGAGTTAATAAATACATTAGGACGTAATATAAATGTTAGACAAAGATGCTACTAATGAATGATTTACTCATATAAGTAATAACCTTCAGACAGTGGACACCAGTTTAGGACGTTTTTAGGAGATTTTCATCGCTTCAAAGTGTTCTACGGGTGATTTTTACAGTTCCTTCCTAAAATCTCGGTGCAAACAGCAAACATTTAGGTTCAAATGAGATTTATTAATTTTTTTAATTGGAATAACTAATAACAACTAAAAAATTCTACACACATGAAGTTAGGCGAAAACTGTCAACCAGATGATTTTTATTTGACAGATGCGCAGTTCAGATCAATATAGCTCTACCAGTTAAAGCAGTTTTGCAATTTGCAATTAATTCTGAACAATCATCATCAATTCAGAACAAATTTTTAATTCAGGAAGTGTCATATATAATTCCACGAAATTAATTTGGTGCTTTATTATATAATATTATTAGATTAGATTACATACATAAAGAAATGAGGGAGTACGAGTTCCTACTCATAATTTAAGAAAAGGCATATCTACATATTTTTACCTACAATAATTCTTTGTCCTGATTGACCGACTGATTGATAATCAAATCATAGACGAAACCGCTGAACTGAATTGAAATTTTCAAAGCACCAACTAAGAACAAATATTCTTACTCTAGGGGGGGTGAAAGAGTAGTTGAAAGCTTATGTGGGAAGTTCTTGTTCCAAAACAATCAAAAAATTTATTGATAGTATGCATAAATCTTTAAAATAAAGAGTTCTTCTCTATTTTACTCCTATGGAAGATTAAGAATATGAATAATAATAATAAGTTTATTAAGCCATCAATATATACATGGTTAAGTCTTTAAAAGAGCAATAATAAATGATAAATGATCACTAAGCTTCGGCTGCAAGGTCGGCCTCCAGGAACTCCTCCAATGAATAGAAGCTGTGCTTCAAGAGCAGTGCTCTGAGCCTCCCAACCAGTCCTCTCAGCGATTGAGCTCTCATTTCTCTCGGCAGATTAATTATAATCTTAGCGCTCCAGTAGTCTATACTCTGATGTGTGGTGGTACATTTATGAAATGGAGTAGTGCAGTCATCTTTACCTCTGATATTGTAATTGTGGAAGTGATTATTGGTGTTTGTGATCCATTGGGAGTAAACGTACTGTCCATGCCAGTATGTCCGCGGATGTGATGGTGAGTATTTTCTCTGTTTTGAAATTTCCTCCGCAGCTTTCGGTTTGTTTTAGATCTCCCAGGACTCTCATCACCGTCTTCTGGAGATGAAACACCACATTGGTGGTGGGAGTCGCCCCCTGCAGGAGTATTCCGTAAGTCGCCAGTGTCCCAAAGAGGCTGCGGTAAGCTATTTTTGCTGTGCTGTGAGTGCTTATCTCTTTTAATCTTCTTATTGCATATATGGCTGATCTTAGTTTGCTGCATGTTTTGTCTATGTGTGAGGACCAATTTATTCTACTATCTATTTCGAAACCCAGGAAGCTCATCGAGACTATAGAAGTTTTTCTGTCTAGAGTGAATGAAATATTTTGTGTTTTTGAAATGTCGATTTTCATTAAGTTGGCCGCAAACCAGTTACTTGCTGGGCATATTGTATCTACTGTGTTTTTTTGCAATTCTGTTTTTGTTGTGGAAATGTTTATAAATGAAGCGTCATTTGTGTAGAGCATAGTTCCAGGTGTTGTCATGTATTGTGGTAAGTCGTTCAGGTGCAGGATGAATAGCATCGGGCCGAGGATTGATCCCTGAAGAACCCCACAGGTGAGTGTTTGATATTTAGAACTTTCTCCACCCCAATACACTGTTTATTTTATATTTTTCAAATAGGATTTAATTAGGTCGTAAGTTACTCCTCTCATTCCATAATAATATGCCTTTCGTGAAAGAATACTATAACTTATTGTATCAAAGGCTTTGCTGAGATCACAGCTAGTAATATTTTTCTTTGCATTTACTGCGTTCATTACCGATTCCAAAATATTTAAGGTGGCAGTTGTCGTTGACCTCTATATCCATGTTGTTGTTCGCTTAGCAGTTTCTGCCGTTCCAAGAAATCTACAATTCTGTTTTTCAGTGCTTTTTCAAATATCTTTGAAATTGCAGGCAAGATAGAAATTGGCCGAAAATTTTCACATTTGTTTTGATCATCTTTCTTGTGAATGGGGATAACCCTGGCCAGTTTCGGTTCATCCGGGAAGACACCATCACTGATTCACCTATTTAGTATGTAGCTTAGGGGGTGAGCTATTTCTTTTTTGATATTCTTTAGCAAAAACACCGACAGTCCATAAACACCTTTATTTTTTTTTTGTTTTTTAAAGAGATTATGATATGAGTAATGTCCAGTCCAGTGATGGGATCAATGTACATCGTGGTTTGTCTTGTTTTCACATGATAGTATGGATCTAGGTTTGACCCTGGGATGGCTCGTCTTGTAATATCGCCTATATTACATTCATATCATTCGCTGTGAGTCTTGAAATTATATTTTTCTGTGGTTCTGCTGTTCTTCTTTCTGAATTTATTATTCTCCTTGAAAATCTTGACATAAACTTTCTAACGAAGTTAGCTGCTAATCTATTTAGCGTCAATCTTCACATCACATCATAGTTCTGAATTTAAAGACTATAACTGAAACT